>JAWDHC010000100.1:0-91543 GCA_036172615.1 Curvularia verruculosa | reverse complement strand
TCAGGTTTGGTGGGGCGGCCAGCTCACTGGTGTGGCCAGCTCACTGGTGGCGCACGTTATAGATTTCTATTATGTAAGCATCCGGGTCACCAAACTTGTGTCTCCATCTCATTGCTGCTTGCATACAATCTCAGTCGAGTTTTAATTCAGAGTTCAGAGCGAACAGTATTGTGAAGCCGTGAAGCCGAGAAGCCTGTTGTGTTTGTTCCCATATTTCAGGGTGGTGTGACATCATTCTGGTGAGCGAGACACCGAGTACCCGAAGATTGGATGGCCGGCTCGACGAGGCCTTAATAAATCTTACTACATAAATTGAAACGTTTGTAACCCCCACAGTCATGTTATACATTTACAATGAGCCACATTTTGAATACCCTGGCGTTCGGAGCACTTTGTGCTATCTTGATAGTATGCTAATGTCACTCTGTCATTTATAAATGCTAGTTAAACTACTTTTACTAATCATTTGTAGGTTTTGTTTAAGATCTTATACAATATATTCCTACATCCTCTCAGAAATTATCCCGGACCAAAATGGTGGGCTGGTAGTCGCCTTGCATGGTCGCACTCGTTGCAGTCAGGCCGGTACCATCTCAAGCTCCATCAACTGCACAATCAATACGGCCCGGTGGTTCGAGTTGCTCCTGATGAACTGTCCTATATCAGTGCCGAAGCCTGGGGAGACATTTATAGCAACCGCAACATTCCAAAGAACCGTGTATGGGCTGGCCAAGAAGAAGAACACCATCCAGTTAGCATTGTTAGCACAGATGAAGCAACGCACTTTCGCAATCGCCGAGCACTTGCTGGTGCATTCACAGAGCATGCAATTAATGAGCATGTGCCAATACTCGAAGGTCTCGTTGAATCCCTGTTGCAGAAGCTCCGTGAACAAGTTGTACAAAGCAAGGGATGTGCTGTTGTCAATTTCACAGATTGGTTTAACTGGCTCACTTTCGACATTTCAGGAGCTCTATCCTTTGGAGAGTCTTTCGGGAGTGTAGCAGACGGCCGTGCTCACCCCTGGGTTGAGATCAGTTGTAGCTTTGGAAAAGGAATTGCACTCATGGCTTCTATCAACTTCTATCGTCCGTTGAATAAGCTGTTGAAATTAGCTATGCCCAGGAGTATCATGGAAAAGATGAACTACCATCGTGAGCTTGCTCACGACAAACTGATGCAACGTTTTGCCATGGAAAACAAGGCAAAAGCTCAAGATTATGTCGGATCAATCTTGGCATACAATCAAGAGAAGGGCGAGACAAAGATCTCGGATGAGGAGATTGAAGCGAATATGACTCTGCTCATCTTTGCAGGCAGTGAGACGACAAGTACTGCCATGACAGCCATTCTTAGCCAGCTTTTGCAGAACCATACAGCACTGACGAAAGTTGTCAAAGAGGTTCGCGAAAATTATGAGAGCGAAGAAGACATCGACGTCTGGAATGTGGCGAAGTTGGAGTATCTCACTGCCGTCATCCAGGAAGGGATTCGAATGGGTCCGCCAGCAGCTGTGGCTTTGCCTCGGATCACTCCTAGGGGAGGCGAGCTTATACTTGGCCAGCATGTGCCAGGCAACGTAAGTTTGTCAAAAACAACATACGCGGAGCGCTTGTTGATATGGTATAGACTTTTGTATCTGTGAACCAGTACCCGGCGTTTCGTTCAGCGATGAACTTTACCGACGCTGATATGTTTGTACCAGAACGCTTCCTACCATACTCACCGTACCCATCCGATCGACTTGATGCCTTCCAGCCGTTTTTGCTTGGACGTCATAAGTGTATCGGGCAGAAGATTGCCTGGGCGATTATGCGGCTGACGCTAGCACGGTTGTTCTTTGCGTTCGACATGGAAGCAGTCGATCATGTAGATGATTTCGGCATGCAGAAAACGTTCATTTTCTGGGAAAAGACAGCACTGAGAGTGCAGCTTCGGCAAACTGCTTAACACCGAGTGATTTATTGATGGGCGCTGAGCCTCACGTTCCTCACTGGACAGTTACGGCTCGCGAGAGGCTGAACCTAGCCCTGCTTTTATCTTACAGTCTCACATATTCTGAACGACGCACTTGTATTGGGTCACGAAACGGAATAAATTTATGTTGCTTGAAAACGCTTTCGCCATGCAGCCCACCCTTCCATCTCCGCATTTCCTACACAAGGCTACATGGTACATGGAGGACAAGCCATTAAAAACAAAACTCTGCTGGAAAGGCTACCGCTGCGGAGCGACTATGCATACTTTTTTTTTCGCACTACGCTGGATGAGCATGTCTCCTCCAGACCTATAGATTCTGCAACGGTGCTACAAATCCTCCATGTAGCACTCTAGAAATAAACGACATGGGATGGGTCGCGCGTGCCCCGAGCCCAGCTGCCCCCGCCGACCGGGTAGTGTCTTTGCCGACCAGGTAGGCAGCATTGCACTTGCCGACATCATGTGTCAGCCCCCAAGCCCACCTTCCCCAGTCCCGGTCATTGATAGTTGCACTGTTTTGTTGAGGCATCGATGGTTGGGAAGTGGTAAGCCCGCTTGGTATGGCCCTGCTGAGTACGCGACTTGGGACGCACGGCGTTGAAACTAGAGAAGAAAGAACGGTGGGGAGGGCACAGTGTTGATTGGGTACTTGAGCCGTGGGCGTGGCTGCAATTGGGGTGGGCAGGTGTTGACTAGCCTCTTACAACCGTCATGTGTCACCCCAAGCCTGTCTGCTCAGCATCTTGGCCCGGTGCCTACGTAGTGTGATAGTATCCTTCATCATGCACATCAACGTCGAGTGTGCCGGCATCTAAGCTTAGTGGGGTAATATGCTAGCTTTGTTCGGCAACGAAAAGAAGTGATCACGTGGCCATTAGGTAGCCGACTAGGATGACACGGCTTGGCAACCAAGACTGGCGACATAGTAGTAGCGAAAGATGTAGAATGGCTGAATATGTGTGCTATGTTAGAAAGATAAAAGGTGCCCGCCAAATTTCTTGAATGGACTTGACATTACTCAGTAAAGCTCTGAAAATTCAGGCGTAAACCTATCAAGATTGCCTTTCGTGCAGGCTTCGATAGTTTAATTATCTTTTTCAAGTACTGGTTCCTGTACATCATGAATAGCCCAAACACCAACACAAAGACTACCCAGTCTCCAAATAGCTCTGTTCCAACGCAGTCACCCGTAGAGTAAGCGTCCTTGACTGTCTAGTCACTATCAGTCTTACATGCCATAGAAAGCCAACCCATCTTACTGAAGCGGCACTCAAGGAGCATGATGCTAATTCTGCCGTGAACGATCAGAACTGGGACAGGGAAGAGCGTGAAAGGATAGAGAGGCTGCAACTGGCGGCGAGAGATCTGGGATTTGAACTTGCTTGGCAACATTTCCATAGATGACGATTGACCATGCATGGAAGCTGTAATCCAGTTTCTAACAAACCCTTTCTTTAATAGCTCCCACAACACTTCTCAGACCGCTTAGCCTCGCCTCTGCGGTCTCGCCTAGATAGAGGCTAGCAACAGGCCATGCGTGTATTCCGCCCTTCTCTTCCCAGACGTCCACCTCTTTTCCTGCCTTCTCAAGTAGCGTGATGAGATGTCTTGTTTCTGGTCCGAGTACCTCCTCACTTCCATACAAGAAATACCAGCCCTTTTCAGGTGATGCTTCTGTCCATCTGTGGATGTCTTTACAGTGTCCAGGAGAAACCAGGGGATCATCAAAGGGAACCTTGTTCCCAATGTATTGTCGGCCGTACAGTTCTAATGAGGAGCTATTGAGATAATCCGACGCAGTGTTTCTATTATTGGATGAAACGATCGTGACCCAAGGGCTGATCATTATTGCGAGACCCGGCTTTTGGTGCCGCAGTTCTGTGTGTTCGGACAAATAAAGCAAAAAGCTAAGCATCAGAGTTGCACCGGCAGAGTCTCCGCCAACAACAACACGTGCTGATGACTGGGCCAGAGAAAGCACATACTCATAGCCAGCCAACGTTTCGTGGAGTTGAGTAGGATAGGTAGCGTCCGGCACAAGGGTGTATTCCAAGGCAAAGAGCGCCGGGTTGCGGTATCCTGCGGCTTTAAGTAGCGCGACCCATGCAAGCAAGAATTCCATGTAGAAGTAACTGCTTCCCATAGAGAAACCACCGCCGTGGCAATAGTACACAATCAAATCGGGCTGCTCTTGTTGATTGTGCACGATCCATACACCCCTGAAGTTTGGCCGCTTGATATCGACCCACCGGATGGGGCTGGTAACAACTCCATGTCGTAGCATGCGAAACCTCAAGAAGGGCAGTGAAACTTGCTTTGAGAAGAACACTCTTCCCAAGAATGCAGGCATATTGGCGAATGCATAGCGGACAAAGCGAATAACCAGGTCTTGAAAGGGCGTTGCCTTCTTGACCCAAGGCGTGCGGCGCTCATACGGGACGAAGAATCGCTCATGAATAAACTGGTATGGTATAATGACGGCTTTGAAAGCTATGAGAATCAGTACATCAGGGACACAAATGATCGGTGTACTCACCAAGTGAGGGTAACTGTGGGAGCAGCCATGTTAACAAGGGTATAATCCCGATTTGAATTAGTAATTGAGGTGCGAGAAAGACTAGAAATATGATGCAGTCCAGGTATGAGACTTGACTTAGTATCATCTTGAAATACGATGCAAAGGGATGAAGTCTGTCAGCTTCATTTCTTTGTCTGTGCTATGTCGAGTGACAATGACGATGACGCCGTCAAGGGTCCAGCTAAGCCACAACCGTTTAGCGTCACAGCCACAGCCATCTTAAACTCAATGGTCACTGCTCATACTCTAACTAGAGCACGCGCCATGGCCAGTAAACCATCTCACAGACAAACCAGAGGCCCAAAAAACAAAGCAAGATGAGGACAGAATGATGTGTGCTGGCTCACCAGGGCTGAACGTCTCCACCACCACGTGACGAGCGTTAGTGGCCGTGCGCACAGACCAAGCGGTCGCGACTCCCGGAAAACTTGCGCGCTACCGCCCTCACTTGTCATTCCGCAAACACGACTGACTGCGACTGCAATCAACTTCACCTGCTTGCCTGCTCCTACACCAAGGAACTTTTCAGCTTGGTGTTCTTTCTTAATTTCCCTACTTATATTTTTTTAATGGAATAAAACCTGTAGCAGACGTCGGTCACCGTTGTTCGCGCGACAGCCTAAGCCAAAGGTCGCGAACTCGTACAAACTCACAATGGCAAACTCAACAGCAGATCCCAAGGCGGCGCCGCTCGCCGATGAGCTGAGGGAACTTGCTCTGTAAGCAGCCTTTCCACAGAATGTACTCGGGCATTACTAACCTAGATAGATCACTTCCAACAACTGTCTTTCCCAAGAACTTTTTCTGCGCTCTATGTAACCAGCTGGCTTTCGACTCATACAAGTTGATCTGCTGCGCGAAATCAGTCTGCTCGTCATGTATGCACCCACCACTGTTTGTCGAAGTTCGACCCCACTCTAATATATATTCAGGCCAAGCAAACCTTCAGTTCCCTACAACATGTCCGTCGTGCGATCATTCGCCGCTCGAGGCCGATTCGTGTACGATCAACAAATCGCTCCGCAACACCATGCGTGTATGGCTGCAAAAACAGAAGAAGAAGGAAGAGGCCAAAGCTGCGGCACAGACTGCTACCCCACCTGTGGAGGGCACACCAGCAGCGCCAGAAGTACAGCCAGTGAGCAATGGTGTAGAGAAGCCTGTAGAAAGCGTTGAGGAGCCACCCAAGGCAGAGAGTGGCATCGGTGAAGAAGCTGCTGGCTCTGCGGGGAACGCGGAAGAGAGTGGACAGCGTGCCGGCTCTGCGTCGGCTCAACCCATCGAGGTAGGTCTTCCATGTCTTTTCCTTTGTTCTCGCATAGGCATGTTGGAATCATTCAGTAAAGAAAGAGGAAAAGAAAAGACGATGTGGAAGAGAAGTCATTTCTTGAAGAATGCAAGAATCGTTGCCACATGTGCCAATGACCATGAAGTGTTTCTTGTCATCCTTCGCGATAACTAATTCGTATTAGGAAAACACATCTGCTGAGGTTGGATCTGAACGGCGTGGCAGTACAGCTTCCCAGAACATCTCGAAAAGTGCGGAGCCTGCAGCTGCGGAGGGCTCGACTGAGGAACGAGGCAACACTCCCGGCGCCAATGGCATGGCGGGCAACAACCCTATGATGAATAATATGCAAGGTCAAATGGGCTTTGGCTTTCCTGCATCAGGTGGTTTCAACAACGGTATGAACTGGAGCGGCATGCCTAACATGATGGCCAACGGTAACTGGAACGGCATGAATCCTATGGGTAAGTGGCGCCTTTGGATATTGCAGTAATCGAGCAGCTATTGACCATTCTCCAGATTTCAACGGAATGAACGGCATGTCCAATGGCATGTACGGCAACTTTGGGGGAAACATGGGCATGGGCATGAACGACATGTCTGCCATGAACATGATGCAGTATGGAGGCGGCTTTGGCAATGGTTGGAATGGCATGGGCGGTGGCTATGGAAACTTCAGCGGGCCCAATCAGATGGGTGGCTATAATCAATCTGGAGCATATCCCGAGATGATGAACCAGTTCCCCAAGAATAATTTCCCAAACCAGAACCAGAATCGTTTCCATGCCAATCAAGGGGGAGTAAATCCCCAACGAAACAACAGAAATGGCAGCCAGGGAGGCTTTGGTCCTGGTTTTCAGGGCGCGAATGCCCGTCCGGTCAGCCACGGCGGCCCTTCGCAACACGTACGTCCTATCCAACAACACTTTCGGCCATACCCATACAATCGGGTTGGCAACTCTTTCAAGATCCCGACTGACACCAACCTTCCTGTACAGCGTGACGACCAGTCGCCTGACGGAAACGCAAACACTGCTCCTGAGGTCAAGGCTGAAGGTGAGCAGGACAAGGCGTCCGCAGAGTCAACTGAAGAAGGTAAGGAGCATCTTGATACTACTGCAGCCACTGCCGAAACTCAAAATCAAGAGACAAGCCTTGGTCCTGGTGCAAACCAAGCCACCACCGACGATACTAATCACACAGGAGACGGCGCTCAGGAGCTAGTACAAGATGACGGTCCAAAGCCAATTCAAACCGTTGATACTGGCAGTGCAGATATGCAGGATTACGGTCCGTCCATGATGGGCAATGGCATGCACTCTGGCATGCCATATACACCGATGATGATGAACCAGTTTCCGCCTCAACATATGAACGGGTCATTTGATTCTAGTATGAACATGAACATGAACATGAATATGGGCTACAACAATAATTTCGGTCCTCGTGGTGGCTTCAACAATGGCGCTTATGGCTCTGCGACTGTTTTGACAGGCCAGCCTACTGAGCCCATTGGTGTCGGTGTCAAAGGCGCGCCCACCGGACCACGGGCGATGAGAGAGGGTCGTCCCAATACTGGCTTCTCAAGCCGCATCAACAGTGCTCGATATGCGCAATCTCAAGCTCCACCGCCACCCAAGAGCGTTGCGTCCACCCAGGAAGCTGTACCTACTAGCCCGCAGCGTAGGGTTCGATCGTAAGTAGTCGTTCTATAGACTATGGTGTTCAGCAACTGACTGTTGTACAGGAAATCTCCTTTGCGAGATGAGAGTATGCGTGTGAAGGAACGATCACCTACCCACTCTCGGTCACAGTCGCGAGCCAGAGATGAGGATAGGGAAGAGCACCGCGGACGATCACGTTCTGCAGACCGTCATTCCAGACGTGATGATCGCGCCCGATCGCCTACACCGGTGGAGGATGATTACGACAGCCGCAAAGAGCGCAAACACCACCGCTCTTCGCGTTATGATGACCGCGAACAGGAGTACGATGACCGCCACCGCGATGAAAAGAGTAGCCGCGGTGACCGGACACGCTCTGCTTCAGCAGACTCAAGGTACCGCAGCAGCCGTCGTGACAAAGACAAGCACCGTTCATCACGATCGCATCGTGACCGAAGTCGAGAACATCGACGTCGTCATCGTTCTCGATCTCCCCGCAATGAAGAGAAGTATGATGATGAAGATGCGTACATCAACGGTGAAAAGGACTCCGATGGTAGTTCTCGACGTAGGCACAGAAGTCGTGATAAGGACAGACATCGCGATCGGTCCCGTGATCGATCTCGAGACAAGGAACGTGACCGAGACCGCAAGGATCGGAAAGAGCGAGAGCGTGACTACGACTACGACCGTGAGAAAGACCGTTCGAGAGACAAAGATAAAGAGCGCAGACGTCGGCGTGACCGTGATGCTGAAGAAGAGGAGCGTGACTACGACGACGAAAAGTACCGTTCCTCTCGTCGCAGTCGCAAAGATAGGGATCGGGAACGACGCGACTACGACGACCGTGATCGAAAAGAGAAACCAACTGTTTCTGAAAAGGAGGAAGACGTTGTTGGCCAGATGATGAAGAAGCGTGCAGTTTCACCTCCCCTGAACGCGCCAACTGGTCCATCCGCAAACGGCTTCAGCATCAAGGGTCGCTCGAAAAACACCATGGCACCACCAACGCAACCTCCCACGGGTCCTCGAGCATTCCAGCCCCCTAAAGGTCCAGCCGCAGATCGTAACAAGGATCGCAGCAGTGATGCTCGAGACCGTCGCCGAAGGAGCAGTGTAAGCTCAATATCTACGCCCCCAACTGGTCCGGCTGCAAAGGAAAAGGAGACCACGCAAGACCATTACGCCGCTGAGCGAGAGCGAAATGCTCGGGAGCGCGATAGTCGCGACCGCATTGAAAAAGCACCCAGCAAGTCGCTCCACTCGCGCATGTCTTCGTCATCTTCCCGTCCCACGCTGTCAACTAAGCGCTCTCGTGACGATCTAGATGATGAACCTTCTGTTCCCAAAGGCCCCAAGGCTGACGTCAAACCCCCTACTGGTCCCGCGTCGCACCGTGACAAGCGACGCAAAAGTGGTGCTGCAGGTGACGACAACATCGCCAATCTATTCACGGCTGGGCTGAGGAAGAACGCAAAAGCTAGACGTGGGGGTGTAAGAACCGAGGGCGATGTGGAGCGCGAGATGATGGAGCGAGAAAGAGAGAGGAGGTAGAACACCACCTTGATCTTATACGCGAAGCGAAGGGGTAGAGAGATGTTTTGACGTGCAGTGAGTGGCTGGAGGTGTGATTTGGGATGGTTACTCTGCTTCTTTTTCGTATTATACCCTTCATTACCTGAGTGGCACGAGAATGAGAGTATGCATGCTATTAATGAGCTTGGGGGGGCATACATATGTACCAAAAAGGACACATTTCCCCGATTCAAAAAGTTTTATAAGAATTTTAATGTGAAAGAAAAAAATTCCATGGTATCATTTACTTCTTTATCTCGTCTGGTTTATGCAGCTTTGTCCGGTGTAATGACAGACTTACCGCCTGTGGTTTACAAACTCCTTCTGCTCACCACCTAGTCTCGATGCAACGACAGTAGCCTCCCTAATGGCTTTTGCAACAGCACCTCGGACGCCATCCTCCTCGAGTGACATCAAACCACCGATGGTGCAGCCTCCTGGAGTCGAGACCTTGTCCTTGAGTACAGCGGGATGCTCACCATTGAGCACCAAGCCAGTTGTTCCCCTCATGGTTTGGGCAGCCATCATCTGAGCCTCCGCCCTGGGCAATCCCATAGCAACAGCGCCATCCGCTGCTGCCTCAAGTATCAACGCAAAGAACGCAGGACCAGAACCGCAGAGCGCAGTTGCGACATCCATGTTCGCAGGCGGCAGCGTAGTAACGCGACCAATGGAGCTGAACACAAACTCGACCAGCTTGTACTGCTCCTCGCTCAGCGGTGGGTCCGAGGTCTGAATCACAGACATGGATTCTCCGACAAAGGATGCCGTGTTGGGCATCACACGTACAACCCTGCATGGATTCTCCGCCTTTTCGGGTCCGTCTGGGTACAAGAAAGCCTCGATTTGCTCTCTCGTGACACCCGCCAATATGCTAACAAGCACCTTGCCCTTGAGCGCATCCCTCATGCCTTCCTCACCCAGAATAGTCTTGAAGCCGTGGGGCTTGCAGCTTAGCAGGACAATGTCTGCTTGTTGGACGCCCTTGAGGTTCTGGTTCGTGAGGGTCTGAAGGGGGAAGTTGTAGTGGCCGAGGGCCTTGCGGACGTTTTCTTCAGCCGGAGCCCATTGGTCGCAGGCGATGAATTTGGAGAGATTGGGTACATCTTTGGGGGCGGAGGAGGGATCCAGAGTGGCCTTTGTGCGGGCAGAGGCAAGGGAGGACATTACGCCGCCCATGATGGCGATGCCCATTGTGCCTGAGTCATAGGTTAGGACTTGCTTGAGGTAGAAGGATATATCCGGAGAGAAACAGAGATACTGTCATAGAAATCTGAGTGTACAAAGAGGGTTTCGCTGCCGAGAAGTCATGATTGCAACTTTTGGAAGCAGGTGCTCATATGTCGCATTTCTTACGCGGGGCATTGGAATGTGTATATGGGAAAATTATAACATACCAGAACCGAGGACGGTCAATGTCAAAGGCTTAGTTTCCTGATTGCTTGCCATGTTGGATACTGTTGTCTAGAGATCTTCTTCGGCGGTGTTGAGTAAATACGGTGGAAGTGCTGACTGGGTATCACTGGAACGCGAGATCGGCGGCTTCCCCCACGTTAAATGCATGCTACCTAAGCTATGACCACCAGCCGACGATATGCGCGCGCAACTATTGAAGCTCTCCACTCCAACACACGCCAAACTATAGTCTACCGTATTATTCCCGGCTTGTCTCAGCTCTTTCTACCGTACCGAAGCCCAGACATAATTCTAATCCGGAAACCGTCGAGTCGAACGCCTCGCCCATAATGGCCGACCCATTTGAAGTCCGGCAGCGCTTCACGACGCTCCTCTCCCATCTCAGCGCATCGCATACGTCGCTCCAAAAAGCCGCTCTATACGCGCTGAAAAACCGCGAAATGGACGAGGACCTGCACTCCTGTATCCTCGAGCAACTCGAGCGCAACAACATGAATACCCGCGCCAACATCATGTTCTTCATCGAGTGTCTCTGCGAATACGCAGTTAAAGAGAATAACGCGGGAGACAGCAGCGCAATGGGCTACGTACGCATGCTACAGCGGGATATTCTGGCTGTGGTAGAATGTGTAGTAGGAGAGGAAGGCGCAAACGTCCGTGTTGTGCGGAAAGTGCTCAAGACGCTGGAAAACCTAAACATCCTACTCAGAGAAACGGTGCAGGAACTCGAGGCTGTGCTGAAATCAAGGGAAGTTGCACACCCGTTCATGGCGACTGATAGTGCGGGTGGTAGTAAAGATAGCCCGGCGCCGACTGGGAGGAATGGCGGGCAACGCATGGATAAGCGGCAGATTGAGCAGAGGATTGAAGAGGATAGGGAGAGACACAAAAGGCTGAGAGAGAGTATCTGGGCGGTCCCGGGGATGGGTTTGAGGAGCTGGAGAAATTGTGGGAGGAGGCGAGTGATGTTAATGAAGACGATTATGTTACGGCGAGAGAAGACGCGGAGGAGAGGAGAAAAGTCATTGCGTATGGATAGGGTCAGACTGACGAGGATGGGTCGCTGAACAACAGTCAGAAAAAGGCCAGTGTGCTGGGGTTGCGAGGCTTGGCTAAGTTCATAAACAGACGCATTTCTAGGGCGTTCACGGATTAGGCATGGGAAATTATCGCAGTATAGATTAGGCGTTACGGTGGAAAGATACCACAGGCTTTCTCATGATACCCTATTGTTATTGGAGCTTTGAGATATACTGAATACATCTGCGATCGTTCCATACATATCCTGTACATGCCCGTTGGGCAATGCTATGGTACAATGTCCGTCTCTTATTTCAACCACTGTCTTTCTAATGTATAATCTTTACTCCATGACAACAGTGGCACCAAGAGCCTTGAGCGTCTCGACAATCTTCTCCGCCTCTTCCTTGGGAACACCCTCCTTCATGACCTTTGGTGCGCTCTCGACAAACTTCTTGCTGTCCACCAAACTTAGTCCAAGCATAGCCTTGACTTCCTTAATGACCTTCGGTTTCGCGGCTGCGTCGAATTTCTCGAGCTTGAGGTTGAAAAGAGTCTTTTCTTGGGCAGCTGGGGCAGCTTCCTCTTCTTCGACAGGCGCAGCAGCAGCAGCAGGGCCAGCACTTCCTGGGCCAGCAACGAAGCCGCCCATGGGCATGTCAGGAATGTTCAGACGAGTCTGTAGATGAGGTTAGCTTGACTGTATACGTTTGGTGGTACTAAAACTGGACTATTCAAACGAGCCAGAAAGCTGGTATTGAAGTGCATGGATTCTTTCCCCTCTCAAGAACATTGTACTTGATTGAAGAACAAACATATTTTGCCGCAAGCTTGCAACTACTGCTGTCCACACTCTTTCGCCAATTTTTCCGTACCTTCAGTGTTGACACCAAGTCTGCAGTCTCCAACAAAGTCAATTGACTAATCTGGTCGACAATGGTCGCAATCTTGGGGTTTGTGGGAGCGGCCGCATCCGATTGCCATCTCCGCTGTATCCTTTGCTGTGTGGCTCCAATGGTCGGTCGTACGTATGCGGTCTGCTGAGCGGTGCAGATACAGCGCCTGAGCGCGCGAGATGCGGGTGCTGACATTGTGCTGCCGAAGGACGTAAGGCTCGATGAATGGGCGTCGTTGTCTTTGCCATCATGAGATTTTGCGGAGCGGATTACGACGAATGCGGTTAGAGTCTTGGCGACTAGAGAGACCCGCAAAAAAGTTAGAGAACTTCGAGGCGCGCAGGCTTCACACACCAACACACCACCTTACCGGCATATTGAAGCGTCGAAACTATGGGAAGGCGCCCCGAAAGCGATTCACAGAAGACTCCTTACAGAAAACGAAGAAATCAATATTCACAATACCGGTAAAATGGTAAACATCCATGCGCTCGTCACAGAAGCGCTGAAGCCTGAATCTACAGACCTTGTTTTTGTTCAACATGGTCGACTTTTGCCAGAGCTGTTTGCGCGTTGTATTCAATCTGGCGCTGAAACCGAAGCCAAAATTGCGGCTTTTGGGCGCATCCTACCACTTGCGCCTCACCTCGGCGAGCACGTGGAACGTTTTCTGGAATCCAATTCAAACTCGTCCATAATCGGATCTCACACTGTGGCGACTGAAAACGCACTTACGCTTACTTTGCGCGATTCTGAATTAATAGAAGTCCTTCTCGGAACTTTTCGACTCGTCAGCTATGATTGCAAGAACTTTGCTCGTTATGTACGGCTCCGCATTGTGGAGAGTTTGTTCCACCATCAGAACCGAGTCGTGCGGTATCTAGCTGTAAGAGTATTCTGCATGTATGTCCATGCAGCGGACTATGCAACTCAAGAGAAGATCAAAAGAGTAATGGGAGATGGAGACATTGAAGGACCCTGGGAAGGACGTCAAATCGATTACCGGTTCTTGTCATTATGGGAAGAGAAGAGATGGAAAGATCTGTATGCGAGTTTTCATCAGCAAAACGGCAGCGACACGTTGGCATGCGTGTCTGCATCTCAAGAGCTATCGCCCTACACAGTCAATGTCAGTGGCGTACTTTTGCCCCGGCTAGATGGAAACCCTTCACAGGAAATGCCTTCTGAGCTGGTGTCCACAACCACTACAGAAACCAATCTCAGAAATATTGCCAAGGGCCTCCTCCATTCAAGCCCCATTCTGCTCACTGGTCTCGCTGGATCTGGGAAGACTCTTCTTACCCGCCACTTTGCTTGGCAACTGAACAAGCTTGAGAAAATGGTCACTCTCCACCTAAATGAGCAGAGCGATGCAAAACTTTTGATTGGCATGTATACGACTGGGACAAAACCGGGAACATTCAGTTGGAGACCGGGTGTTTTGACTACAGCTGTTCGAGAAGGAAGGTGGATTTTTATCGAAGACTTGGATCGGGCGCCAAACGAGGTCATCAGCACACTGCTTCCACTGATAGAGCGCGGTGAGCTGCTTATCCCCAGCCGAGGCGAGACGATACGGGCTGCACGTGGATTCCGTATCATTGCAACCATGCGAAGTACACTGAATCCGCGAGGACAGGAAATCATTCCTCGTCAAAACATGATCGGTCACCGATTCTGGAACCATATCACTGTGCAAATGCCCCAACTTGATGAGTTTAGGCAAATAATACACGGAAGATACCCAGCATTGCAGAAGCACCTAGCCGGTATCATGCAAGTCTATGCTCGACTCCTAGAACTATATGCAGACGCGAAATTCTCTTCTGAGAATGGTACATCGCTTAGAGCCTTGACACCTAGAGACCTGCTAAAGTGGTGTGATCGGATATCAGTGCTCCTTGCACAAGCCGAGTCATTCAGCACAGCACAGAAAGATGATATCTTCATGGAAGCCTTCGATTGCTTTGCAGGAAGTTTACGGAGTGACACAGCTCGTCAGCTTGTGATGAACCGTGTCGCTGAGGAGTTACACATTGACCCCCAGCGACGCGATCATCTTCTAAAGAACCGTGAGGTAAAGCTTCATTTGCCCTCAAGCACAACAGCCTCTGGCACCATTCAAATCGGTCGCGCCAGGTTGTCCAAGCAAAAGTCGTCAAGAAAGATGGGTACCGGACGGCCGTTCTCTACCAATGACTACACCTTGCGTCTATTAGAAAAGGTTGCTGTAGCAGTCGATCGTCAGGAACCACTTCTTCTTGTTGGCGAGACAGGAACTGGAAAAACAACGACTATCCAGTATTTGGCAGAGCAACTTGGCCGTAAGCTTGTAGCATTCAATTTGTCCCAGCAAAGTGAAAGCGGTGATCTACTGGGCGGTTTCAAACCAGTAAATGTTCGCAGCCTCGTTATCCCACTCAAAGATGAATTCGATGAGATCTTTGAGACCACTTTCTCTCGAAAAAAGAACTTGCGGTTTCTGGAGATGCTCGGCAAGCGCATAGCAAAGGGCGAATGGAAGCGTGTTTGTGCGCTGTGGCGCGAGGCATTGAAGATGGTGGATGCTGCCCGAAAACAGCACGAGTCGCGAACGTCATCTCCGGATCCTGAAGGTGGTCAGCCCAAGAAGAAGCGAAAGACTGATTCTTTGCCAGCAAACTTTTCTCCTGCGCGATGGGAAAAGTTTGCAGCCGATCTGCAAAACCTGGAAGCTCAACTTGCCGGTGGCTCCGAAGCATTCGCTTTCTCATTCCTGGAGGGTAACATCGTAAAGGCAGTGAGAAATGGGGATTGGATTCTTCTTGATGAGATCAACTTGGCATCTTCGGATACACTGGAGGCTCTTACCGATCTCCTAGGTGGCGGCCCCGACGGCAACCCATCTATTCTCTTGACAGAGACTGGTAACGTCGAGCGAGTAGTTGCCCACCCCAATTTCAGGGTCTTTGCAGCTATGAATCCTGCAACCGATGTGGGCAAGAAGGATTTACCTCCAGGCATCCGGTCTAGATTTACTGAACTTTACGTTGAGAGTCCAGACGGAGATGAAAAAAGTTTGCGAAACATTGTAGAGAAGTATCTCGGTGGAGATGGCACAGATCCAGCCATTGTCCGAGTAGCACGCGATGTCACCAGTCTATATCTCGAAATCCAGAGGCTCGCCAAAGCGAACATGCTCGTCGATGGTGCAGACCAGAAAGCTCATTTTAGTTTGCGAACATTGACTCGAACCTTATCGTACGCGCGTGACATTGCACCGCTTTGTACTGTCCGACGAGCACTCTTCGAAGGTTTCCATATGAGTTTCTTGACTTTCCTAGGCAAAGCGTCAGAAGATCTAGTGGCTCCCCTTATTACCAAGCATCTGTTTCCGCAGAAAGCAACCATGAAGGCTGAGCTCGGCAAGCCACTTCAACAACCAGCGGATGGTCGAGGGTACGTAAAAGAGGGCCACTACTGGCTTCGAAAAGGTGCACATGAAGCCCAAGAACAATCTCACTACATCATCACACCATTTGTCCAGCGAAATATGAATAACCTTATCCGAGCGGCCTCGACGCGGAAGTATCCTGTTCTGATCCAAGGCCCAACATCCTCCGGGAAAACCAGTATGATTGAGTATCTGGCGAAGCGGTCTGGAAATACGTTCGTCCGTATCAACAACCATGAACATACAGACCTACAGGAATATCTTGGTTCTTACATCTCTAGTGCTGATGGAAAGCTCATTTTCCAGGAGGGCATACTCGTGAGAGCTCTGCGGGAAGGCCACTGGATTGTGCTGGATGAGCTGAATTTGGCACCCACAGATGTTCTCGAGGCACTCAATCGTCTTCTCGATGACAACCGTGAGCTTCTGATACCGGAAACGCAAGAAATCGTTCGGCCTCACGAAGATTTTATGTTGTTTGCTACGCAAAACCCGGCAGGTCTCTACGGTGGTCGTAAGGTACTATCACGCGCCTTCCGGAACCGTTTCTTAGAGCTGCATTTCGATGATATACCAGTGGAAGAGCTTACGGAGATTTTGCATCGCCGTACAATGATTCCGGAAACATGGTGCAAACGCATCGTCAAGGTTTACCGAGAATTGTCTACTCTCCGACAAGAGAATCGCATCTTCGAGCAGAAGAGTTTCGCAACGCTTCGTGACCTGTTCAGATGGGCCCAACGAAAAGCAGACACGATCCAGGATCTTGCCAACAACGGATACATGTTGCTTGCTGAGCGAGTGCGTAAGGAAGAAGAACGTGTTGCGGTCAAAAAAATCTTAGAGACTGTAATGAGCGAGAGAGGCCCGAAAGTAACGATTGACGAGGATCAATTGTTCAGTGTAGAAAGCCTGTCGAACATCGAGGGCCTCAGCCAAGGGATATCGATCGACAGCAGCAGCGTCGTATGGACTCGTGCGATGCGCCGGCTCTCCGTCCTTGTCGCATATGCAATTCGTAATAAGGAGCCTGTCTTGCTTATTGGAGAAACAGGATGCGGAAAGACAACCGTCTGTCAGCTTCTTGCCGACCAGTTCCACAACCAGCTCCACGTTCTCAATGCACATCAGAACACTGAGACGGGTGATCTGATCGGTGCGCAGCGACCCATTCGAAATCGGGCGGCCATCGAGGAATTAGTCAAAGACCAAGTGCTTGGTGCTCTTGCCAACGTTCCTGGTGGAACCCTTCAGCATGACCCAAACACAATGGGATACGAGGACTTATTATCTCTTTATGACAGCGTTGTCCAAAATGCTCCCGATTTGATACCTGACGAGGTCCGGAACAACATACTCCTCAATCGAACCAAGGCTGGCGCATTATTCGAATGGGCAGATGGCAGCTTAGTCCATGCCATGAAGCACGGCCATTATTTCCTTCTCGATGAAATCTCCTTGGCTGACGATTCTGTACTTGAACGCCTGAACAGTGTTCTTGAGCCATCGCGTACTATTTTGCTTGCCGAGAAAGGACCCATCGACTCATTAGTGACAGCAAAAGATGGCTTCCAATTCCTTGCGACCATGAATCCAGGCGGCGACTACGGAAAGAAAGAGCTTTCACCAGCACTTCGCAATCGATTTACTGAAATTTGGGTTCCTGCAATGTCTGATCTCGACGACATCCTGGAAATTGTACGGTCGAAGCTGAAACCTGAGCTGGTGGATTACGCTGGTGTCATCGTATCATTTTCGCAGTGGTTTAACGACAAGTACAACACCTCAGTGGCATCATCCATATCCATTCGTGATACCTTGGCATGGGTGTCATTCGTGAACAACTTGGTCTATCAAAATCCGGTCTTCAGGATCGTACATGGTGCAGCGATGGTCTTTATCGATACCCTTGGGGCCAACCCTGCTGGACTTCTGGCGATTTCTGCATCGACAATTGACGTGGAAAAGAAAGCATGCCTGCACCATCTCAGCAACCTACTTGGAACAGATGTCGCCCCCATGTACTATGGCACAATCGTTATTTCAGATACCCCGGAAAATTTCCAATTGGGTGCTTTTTCTATCCCAAAGTTTGCACCAGGTTCGTCGCAGGCTAGCTTTGCGCTTGATGCCCCGACTACACGCTCCAATGTCATGCGAGTAGTGCGTGCATTACAGCTACCGAAACCGATCTTGCTGGAAGGAAATCCTGGTGTGGGTAAAACTACGCTCGTCACCGCTCTTGCCAAGGCTATTGGAAAGCCACTAACACGTCTCAATCTCTCTGAACAGACAGATCTGATGGATTTATTTGGTTCTGATGTGCCAGTAGAAGGCGGAGCAGCGGGTACATTTGCCTGGCGAGACGCACCTTTCCTCAAGGCAATGAAGAGCGGTGATTGGGTTTTACTTGATGAGATGAATCTGGCGTCTCAGTCAGTACTTGAAGGCCTCAACGCTGTGCTTGACCATCGTGGTGAGGTTTACATCTCTGAGCTAGACCAGACATTTCACAAACACCCAGAATTTAGGGTCTTTGCGGCACAGAATCCACACCACCAAGGTGGTGGTCGCAAGGGTCTTCCTGCTTCTTTCGTTAACCGATTTACGGTCGTTTACGCAGATGTCTTTCGGCCAGAAGATTTGACTCTCATCTGCGAGAAGATTTTCCCGAGAATTGGAAAGCAGGAAGTCACAAAGCTTATTAGCTTCGTAGCTGAATTGGACGAGCAGGTTGTCAACCGTCGAGCTTTTGGCAACCTGGGTGCGCCATGGGAGTTCAATTTGCGAGATACGTTGCGCTGGCTGCAGCTTCTTGCTGGAACTGAATTTTCTGGCTCAGCGCGAGACTTCCTCGATGTTATCTTCCTGCAAAGGTTCCGTACCGAAGGTGATCGCAATCGACTACTCAAGCTCTTCGAGAGCCAGTACGGTAGTCACGACCCGCGCATGAGTCTGTTCCATACTTTGAGTCCAAGTATGATTCAAATGGGCCTCGGCCTTCTCCCTCGAGACACTGCCATCACACGTCCTGATTCAGTTTCTCCACTTCAAATATTCCAGCTAGGCCCTATGGAAGCACTTGTTGTTAGTGTCAAGCAGAATTGGCCAGCCATCATTGTCGGTCCACCAGGCTCTGGTAAAACCACCATTATCAACCAGTTGGCAAGCTTTGTTGGTGCCGATCTGGTTACTTTTTCCATGAACGCTGACGTCGATGCGATGGATCTTGTTGGTGGATACGAGCAGGTGGACCCGATGCGAGAAGTTCATCATTGTGTCCAGAAAGCAGAGGCGATTGTTCGAAGGTATATCGCAACATCTCAGCAGCCGGAGCTGACGCATATCGAACTCCTTGAATCAATCCAAGCAGGCTTTGTAGGACTCACCGCTGACAACCTATACCATCTTATAAATCTACTTGGAAGTCTGAGCACTGAGGGAGCCGAGTTAGCTCAGAGTCTGCAGGTGGCAGTTCAATCCTCACGCGAGCAAATTGATGGTGCACGTTTCCAATGGGTTGATGGCATTCTTATTCGTGCGCTCGAACAAGGCAAATGGTTGGTTCTGGACAACGCCAACCTTTGCTCCAGTGCTGTTCTGGATCGTCTGAACTCCCTTCTTGAGCCCAACGGTTATCTTTCTATCAACGAGCATTCGACTTCGGACGGGGAGGCGCGCATCGTGCGTCCACACCCGAAGTTCCGCATCTTCATGACCGTAGATCCGAAATACGGTGAGCTTTCTAGGGCTATGCGCAACAGAGCTGTTGAGATATGTCTGCTTGAACCGGATCAAAGCAGCAAACAAGCAACCGTACCAGCCATACAATATTCTCTGGAATCGACCAGCTATCGCTTCCGAGGCTTCCAAGATCACCAAAAGCATATTTCAATGACTTTGCAACAACATTTCGAGGGCCTGTCTTTACAAGACAGTAATTTGCTGGAGAGTTTTACCCAACAGGTCCAAAAAGGACTAGTGTCTGGTACATCATCACAGAGGGATGATGTTGACAGCCATGACAAAACGCAGTTGGAAGATAAAGTTTCTCGCTTTGCTCATTTCATTACAAGTACATGGCTGTCCCCTGCTCAGTCAGTATCAAGTCAACTTACAACTGATGTATCAGCAAGCTGCCTCACGCTACATCCGTTGATGAATGAGCTCTTCGTCAATTGTACGGAACCATCCAGAGCTTCCAGCTTGTACAGCGCTTCCCTATATGAAGTCATGCTCGACCTATACAACATGCAGAGAGCTATCCAAGATCTGCCGTCTGCGCGATTTGAAAGACGCAAAGAGAAACAGAAGCTGCCAGCTTTCCTGCACGCCTACTGCCAAGGACTAATGAAACTCACTGGTGGGTTTTGGGAAGCATTCCAGCAAGGTCAGAAACTCGATCTTGCCTTCCTTAAGCCGCTGCGAAAGATGTTCTGGGCGTTCCATGCACTTGCCACCGCCTCAACCTTTGACCGCGCAACGTTCCAGACCTATCTCAAAATGTTGGCATCTGCAATCCCTCATTCTATGCAATCTTCTCCCCTCGTGCAGAACTTCTCTACAACTCTTTCTAAACAGGTTGGTGCTTTCGGATCCGATGTTCAATTAACAACTGGATTGAGCATGGACCTCATGTGGCGAGTGTTCAAGCCATCGACACCTAAGAATCAACAACAACTGGCAGCGATGCTTGAGCTTGAAGTACTCGCCGATAGGTTTGATGCTATTATGTGGCAGTCGACTTTACGGGTGGATGAAATGATTCAGATACGCGAACGGATAGCCAGTTCCCTAAACCTAGTCCGGAGAGATCAGGCAGATGCAAAAGAGCTCATCACTACACTCAGTGTAGCTATTCAAGAACTTGAGCAAGGCATTGGGGAAGACAGTGTCATAATAACTCCGTACTTTGAAGAGGAGTTTGAGGGACTATGCCAGTTTTTGGATATCACCTATCGAGACGAGTCGACCGAAGAGACAATGCTACCCACAGCCAGCATCATAGCTGCTCGAGCTAAATCATCACTTTTCGCCAGGAGACCGACAAAACTCTCCGGTGTCATACTCGGCGACCCTGATAATGCATCAGAGCAATTTGCGAAATCATACCGCCACTTGGGTCTGACTCGGCAGTCGGCTAACGCGATGGTGCTTCAGAACCGATTCCACACCTCAATGCTTGCAAAGTTGTCCGCCGTCGATGATGTACAGCTTGCACAGCTCGACCGCTTTGAGACCGAGTTGCAAGTACTGTCTCAGCAAATCTCGCTGGATGCCTGCCGGATAACTGACCACCAGACCAATGCTCTGCAAAACCTATACACCAACATCTACAATCAACTTCTGGCATCGCATTCCGGCGAGGTTTTCCAAAGTGTAGAGCATGGTCGTATCGAATTTCCTCCTGATGTAAAAATTCCTGGGATGTATCGATTGCTCCTCGAGGATGGCATAGCATCCTGCTCTAGAACTCCAGAATCTGTTGTTGATGCGGCAGCTTGGATACAACTGGGTCTCTTTGGTCTCCAGTTGTACGTTCCAAACTACCCACACGACCCTGCTCTGCGACCGATGATCGAACGAAACATGTTTAGTGTGGAAAAGAGCACTCTACTGAACAGACTCAGTGCTTTGAGACAATTTCAAGTTGACATGACTGGGCAGGATACCAGCCTTCGAATCCGAATGATTGAGGAAACCATTGAAAATATGGGCCAAGAGCCCCCTGTGCCGGCTATTGTTCGCCCTGACAACTCTGAGCTTGACAGCTTGCAAGGAGAGTTCACCAACCTGCTCAGTACCATCCAGCCTCTGCTCAACCATACTATGTCGACGCGAGAGGCAATCCGTGATCAAACGCTACAGCAAAATCTCATTCGCATAACTCAACGACTGACTGAAGGATATCGAGCATATGACGACATCACAGATACTGTGGTGGGTTTCCTTGTATGCCTCGAAATTGGTCTGATACTTGGCCAAGTGGAAGAAGATCAAACATCGCATAGTGCTGTTACAAACAGCTTAGGATACATATCCTCAGCAACACCTTTCTTTGGACGATCAAAACCTTTGCAGGATCCGGAATCCCTGTTGCGAATGATGGAACAGGGCTTGGGTCAACCGAACCATGTCATTGACTTGAGATGGCACACGCTTCACTCAATACTTTTTATGAAAAGCACCAATCCCGGGACTATGGGTATCCCTGCAGCTAGGAACCTGTTACATGACCTCTTTGCTAGTTTGTACGGCGATTGGAAGACCAAGTTACTTCAAGATCAAGAGAAAGAAGCCAAGAACTCGAGCTTGTATACGTACCGGGGTTTGGACGATGAAGAAGATGAGGAGGATCCAAGCCTCTTCCCCGACTACGAATCGGACGAAGAACGACAGGACAACGCAACTACCTTGCCATCAGATTCTCGAAATTATGCTATCCGACTTGCCGATATCCATGCAGAGCTCTTCATTGATGGCAGAGACGCCCCTGACTCGGTCAAAACTTTACTGGAGTGGTGTGCCTCTGAAATGAACCGTGTTTCCAACGGCAGAAGTCACGGCAGCAAGCACGAGGATGTCCTACCAGTTATCTATCTCGCGCTAGAGAAGAAGTCTAATGCTTTGTCATCAAGCCACGCAGGAAGATACTACAATTTCTACTTCGACTCCAATCTATATGAGGCCAAGCGGTTTATTGCGCTCATACATCGGATTCAATCTCGCTATCGCCAGATTCGGAACGTTTGGCCAGAGCATGCTACACTGTCAGACGTCTTGCGCACATGCGACGAAGCACTTGAGTTCCGGCATGTTGATCCCGTAGCAAAGTTCATTACCAAAGCTGAGAAGCTCCATGCTTATATGCACGAATGGCAGACAGTCGCCAGCAAAGAGTACAGCGCTGCCAACCTGTATGACGATCTCACGAAGCTCCTTGTTAGTTGGCGGGAACTTGAGCTTACCACATGGGCACGACTGTTCGACATGGAAGAAATCAAGTATCATGATGACGCCAAGAGTTGGTTTTTTGTGGCATATGAAACTATCATTGCTGCATCGGAAAGCACCAAAGATGACGAGAGCCTTCAAGTACATTCAAAAGAACTACTCAAATCACTGGAAGGTTTCTTCGAGAAAACCACACTCGGACAATTCGAGCAGCGCATCAAGCTTCTCAAACAACTTCGTCAACATGCATTGATGCGTATGCAAGATACGCACTCCTTCAGAACCGTTTACAGATCGCTCGATAACTTCCTCGCCTATTATTCGCGCCTGGAGAAGCCAGTTCATGAAACGATCACCAAGGGCAGGCAGAACCTTGAAAAGCAGATCACAGATATCATCAAACTCGCGAGCTGGAAAGACACGAACATTGAGGTTTTGAAGCAGAGTGCGAAGAAGAATCACCGGAAACTCACCAAGCTAGTCCGCAAGTTCAGAGCTTTGCTGAATCAACCTGTATCCGGTATTACAAGGTCAGGCCTTCCGGATGAGAACCATCCTCTGCAAGATGTCTCCTTGGGGGTGGTAAGTACAGCAGTCAGCCCTATGGCGCTTCAACTCTGTGAAAACGGCGTACCGGGATGGGCGGGTCGACCGGCGCGCTTCAAGAACTTGGATGTCACCACTTCCATGATGCGCAATCTTGCCACGCCGAAGAAGGACTCTGTTGATGGAGCTTCATATATTGGCGATTTCATCAGTGAGCTTTCAACTTCTATTGTCGAGCTACAGAAAGCTACGCCAACCACGCTTACCGAAGAGAACAAAGCATCCGTCCAGCATCTCAAGACGCAGAAGCGCAAGCTCTATGCTGATACTATGAAAGAGCTGCGACAAATGGGTATTAATTCAAATCTGAGTGTAGACACACTAACAAAGCAAGATGAGCTGTCGACGATCCTTTCGACGATACCACCCGTCCAGAACAACCAGGATATTGGACGTGCAGCGGAGTACCATCTTCACAAGGCTTTTAACGTCATGTCACAGGTCCGTGCGGTTACCAGAGAACACTCTGGAGACCTTACTCCAAACGATGTCGCAAGAAGCATTGGCTATTTGGAAGGATTACTACATGCTTCAATTCGACAACGAATGACATTGAGTAAAGCTGCACAAAGCCTTGAACAGATCTCCACGCCATTGTCAATAATTACAGAGCTCAGTAAACCGGACCTTGGTGAAATTTCTTGGGTGCCAGAGCAACATCAGGAGGCGCAGATTCTCACCCAAACTCAGCTGCGCTGTCTCTCTGCCATTCTGAGGACTGGTACAAACATTGTGAATTCACAGGCAAAGCTTGGAAGGACCGATGAGCTCGATGCTCTCATCCGTCAGATGCGGGAGCAGGCTGCTAAAACTTCTGAGCTCGCAGACACACGCGATGTACTTCCAAAGCTGCCATCGGGTCTCCAGTCTGAATCGCATGAGACTTTGAGCAAGTCCGTTGAGACTCACATGTTGAATCTTCGGGCCAATTTCCAGCAATGGTTTTCAGAGAACGATATCGCAAGGCCTATTCTTCGACATATCGAACCGTTCATCTTCACCTGTCCGACTATCAGCGCCGATTCACTTACAGAAGACTTGCGCATCGCACTTGATACCCACGTTCAAGATGTTTTCTCCTCTTTAGATCTTATCCTAGGCTCCATGCAAGATGTCGAAGCCGCGATGCAAACCATGCCGGTTTCAACAGACGATGCGTCCTGGCTTGTCAAGGAGGAACAAGCGTTATCCGCCGCGCTCACTGCCCTTCATGTCCCACAAATCAGCAAAAGTCTAGCTTCCATACTGGACAAGATGCAATACCTCTACCAGGATGCGAACCTCAAATCCGGGGTAGCGTTGCTCTCTTCTATTAAGCCAATCATGGAACAGTATGCAGCATCGTACAAGTTTATCCTTACTCGCTTTGATGCATTACATGCATCTACAGCAGATCTGCTTCATCGTTTGTCAAAGTCCTTCATCCAAATCGGAACTCAAGGATTCTGTCAGCCTCAAGAGAAATCAGATGACAATCAAAAAGGAAAGGATGACAAGCTCGAATCTGGGACAGGTCTTGGCGAGGGTGAAGGTGCTGAAGATATTTCCAAAGATATTGAGGATGATGAAGATCTCGATGAATTGGCGCAAGAACAGAAAGGTGAAAGAGAGGGAAGCATCGAAGAACAAGAAGACGCCGTTGACATGGGAGATAAAGAGATGGAAGGGGAAAGTGAACAAGTTGAAGAAAAACAGGAGCAGGGCGATGAATCTGGTGAAGAGGGGGATGAAGATGCGCAGAGCGAAGTTGGCAGTGTTGACGATCTCGGCCCGAGTGCTGTAGATGAGAAAATGTGGGACGACGGCGGTAAGGAAGAGGACGCAAAGGATAAGGAGGGTAAAGATGATGTCGGAACCGAGGATCAGAACGAGCAAGTTGCTTCTGAGCAGAAGGAAAAGGAAAAGGCTGGCGATGAAGGCAAGGAAGAAGAGAAGGAAGACAAGAAAGACGGCCAGGATGAGGAGGATATGGAAATGGAAGGTGAAGACCAAGAAGAAAACGTTGGCGTTGGGGAGACAGAACAGATGGATCCACATGCGAAAGAAGAGGAGACCCTGGACTTACCCGAAGATCTCAACATGGATGGCCAAGACGACCAAGGCAGGGACGACGACGACTTTGGCGATATGGATATGGGTGACGACCTTCCCGAAGATGAACTAGATCCTGAGGTTGAGCCAGATCAGCCTGATACCATGGACGAAGAAGTTGGCCCTGAACAGGAGGGTGAGGAAGAAAAGGAGACCACCGGTCACATCGAAGATGAAGATCAACCCGAAGGTGAACAAGAAGAGGAGGCCGATGAACCAATGGACGATGACGCTGTTCCTCTGCCTGATGACAACATGCCAGATGATGAACCACATGAGATGAAGGACACTGACCAAGCTGATACAAACGCGGAAGCCGGCGCTGGTATCGAAGCAAACGAGGAAGCACATAAGAACAAGAACGAACAAGCTTCTGCCAGTGCCGCAAATCAAGATGAAGGTCAAGAAGGAGATTCCACACAACAACAGCAGGCACCTACAACCGAGGAAGGGCAACTTGGAGAGACAACAGCCCCTGAAGCTGGGGGTCATGGTGAACAACCTGAGGAATCCCGTGAGAAGCAGTCATTCAAGAAGCTAGGTGATATGTTGGAAAAGTGGTACAACCAGCAAAAGCAGATACAGGATGCTAAAGAGAAGGACGAAACCCAAATACAGCAGATTGACAAAGAGATTGACATGGCTGATGCGGATTTCGAGCATCTGGGAGACGAGGAACAACAGGCTGATACACAGGCTTTGGGTACCGCGAATGAAGATCAGGCCAAGGCCCTGGACCACGACATGGCAATGCAGATGAATGAGGACGAAGAGAAGATGCCCACCCGGCCCGAAGACAATGATGACGAGTTGACACAGGCCGACAAGGATGTCGATATGAACGATGTAGAGGACCAGATCGATCAAGAAGAAGACCAAGGGACTCCACCAACCCAATCCAACGCTATGGAGGGTCAGCCTCAAGCTTTTGTTGGAGAACAACGTCCACTGCCAGAGCAGGAGGATGAGGATATGGCTGATGCTATTCCTATCGACGACGATGTCGTATCAACAACATCCTCTGCAGACAATATTGAGACTCAGTTGTCTCTGACTCACCTTGACCAATCGTCTATGGACCCTACGTCTGCACGCGCTCTTTGGCTCACGCACGAAGCGTCTACACACTCGCTGTCCCAGCAACTTACCGAGCACCTTCGCCTTATTCTTGCGCCGACTCTCGCTACCAAGCTTCGTGGTGATTTCAGAACTGGAAAGCGGCTCAATCTCAAACGAATTATTCCATACATTGCGTCTGGCTATAAACGAGACAAAATTTGGCTTCGACGCAGTATGCCAAGTAAGAGAAGCTACCAGGTCATGATTGCGCTCGACAACAGTGGCAGTATGGCAGATAGCGGGGCCAGCAACCTCGCCCTCAAGACACTCACGCTTGTCACCCGATCTCTTTCGATGCTGGAAGTAGGTGAAGTTAGCGTTGTTGGGTTTGGTGACCATGTCAATGTTGCGCACGACTTCGACAAGCCCTTTACTTCGGAGGCAGGTGTGCGCGTCTTCGAGCAATTTGGTTTCGATGCCAAGAAAACGAATGTAAGGGGCTTGGTCGACAGGAGTCTTGAGTTGTTCAAGGATGCCAGGCAGAAAGGCAGCAGTTCTGCGGGTGAAGATCTTTGGCAATTAATGCTCATCGTCAGCGATGGTATTTGTGACGAACACGCTGAGATCCAACGCCTCATCCGCAAAGCTCAAGAGGAACGCGTCATGATCGTATTCATTATCATCGACAGCTCAGCTGCAGCTCCTTTAGTACCTACGCCAAAGCCCTCAGATGATCCCGCAGTGCAGCCACCAGCGCCAGTCAAGGAGCAGGCAAAGTCGTCTATTCTGGATCTAGAATCGGTAGTCTTCACCCCTGAGGGCAAGATCGTAAGACACAAGTATATGGAACAGTTTCCATTCAGATATTACTTGGTAGTGAGGGATGTCAGAGAACTACCAGGTGTGCTTGCTGGAGCCCTGAGACAGTGGTTTGGAGAAGTAGCAGGAAGTGTTTAAGTAAGATTTGATTAGCGAGTACATATATGGAGTTTACGGGGAAATTATTTGCATTTTCAGGCGCAACGGTGTTAAGGAACCTGTTTTGGCCGCTGGCTATAGCATTGTGGGTGCATGTGTCTAGGATAATCAAAATATACATATTTCCTTCTCAATTTTCTCAACAGCGGATATGTTGGTGATAGCATCGGAGACTTATAAAACATCTTACCTGGAATATAGTTGAGTAACTCTAGTTCCCTTTCTTGTAGCTGCTGTTTGGCAAAAAAGAATATGAACCCTTCTACCCCGTTGATTGGCGTAGTAGTCGGTCACATCAGTAGCCATGTACGTCTCATAGGGTACGGTAAGCCAAACAGGCTGGTAATGAAAGAATCAAGCAAGTTTTCTGCTTAGACAAGTCAAACAATGTAGGGAGGTACGGAACATATCTAGTAACAGCTGACACAGCAGCAGCAGTCACAATCTCGGCTAGGAATCTGAGGTCACTGGGTAAACGAGCTTCAGAAAAGATGTTCGTCTATTTATCATACGATCAAAGTCTATGCAGCAACTTTAATAACGGCTCGTCCAACGAGCTTTCCAGCATGCATGTCTGCGAGAAATCTATCGATATCTTCTAGCTCGCCGTACGTCAGAATGGGACGTACTAGTCCCCGAGCTGTAAAGTCAAGTGCCTTGAACACACGTTAGCAACAGTCTCTGTAAAACGCTTTTGGTCAGTAGTGCTAGACATACCTCTTCGACATCCTTCAATGTGCCTGTTATGCTACCCACCACATTCAATTTCTTCGCGCACATCAAAAGCGGCGACGCACCGACTACAACGTTGGGATCCTTGGGTAATCCAACGCACACCATGGTGCCATTGGGCCGAAGCAGATGTGGCGCCTGGTCGTACGAAGCCTTTGTTGCGGGGAAGACGAGAACGCCGTGAGCACCGTACTTGGTGATCTTGGTGACCTCTGATACAATGTCGGAACATGTGGTGAAATCGATGAAGTGCTCTGCGCCTAGTCGGAGACACAGCTCGCGCTTCGCGTCGCCCCCGTCTATTGCGATAACGCGCATTCCCATTTGTTTGGCGTACTGCACGCCAAAATGACCTAAACCGCCGCCAGCCCCTGGAATCACAACCCACTGCCCTGGACGCACTTTGCTTCTCTTGCACGCTACATAAGCTGTCACGCCTCCGCACATGATAGGACCTGCTTCTTCGTCTTTGACGCCGTCGGGCAGCCTAGTCGCATATCGGCCGTCTGTCAAGCAGTATTCCTGGAACGTGCCTGCGATGGTAAAGCCGCTGTTTATCTGTGTGGGACAAGAGCATTCATCCTCGCCGTTGGTGCAGAACTCGCACTTCTGACATACAGAAGCAATCCACTTGATTCCTGCGCGGTTGCCAATCTGCCAGAGACCCTGCATGTTGGAGCCCACAGCTACGACGGTGCCGGCGCCTTCGTGGCCACATACGCCGTTTGTGCACTCAGTCATCCTGACAGGCCATTCATCGTATAAGAGGGATTTGTCCGTGGCACATAATCCGGTATAGTTGATTTTGACGAGGATTTGATCTGGAGAGGGGCTTGGGACAGGAATTTCCTTGACTGCGATCTTAGTTTCGTCGCCAGACCCCTGCTTGGTGGCCGCCCGCTGAGTTTTGGGTAGATCCATGGTGAGAATATGGTAGCGGTAAAAAGAATTTGGGAACTGTTGACGGCGGGCAAATCCAGTGGTAGCAAGAAAGTAGCATCAATGGTACAAGCGCGTTTTATCCATCGTGGGGGCTAACTTTTCCCCACAAGAGGCTCATAGGTACTATTGTGGATCCAGATGACCGATTTGCGGGGCTGAACGTGCTCGTACCCCAGACTCGAGACACAAAGGCTGGAGATGGTAAGTTTGGTACCTTGACTGACGACGCTATCTTTTCGGCAGTGTGAAATATGAGCAGAACCACCGAGCTTCGGCGCTACTCCGCTTGCCGTGACTGGGATCCGAATGACCCGTGACCATGGGGCAGTGCAGTTCAGGTGGTTTTGTCTGGTGCAACACGCAAAGCTGAACAATGCGGAGAGCACGTTCATCACTTGCCGACAGATATCGAAGGCCCCAGATTCCAGGGGATTGGCTGGGCGGCCGGGGCTAAGCATTGCGACAGGGTTCTCCCGTGCATTAGTTGGGGATACGTATCTCTCAAAATCTTGAATCAAAAGGGGTACAAAATCGCGCTGAACAACGAACTCGATGCAAGGTATACACTGTGTTTTATATTTTCGTTGCTATTCATCTTTTGCAACGGTGGTATTGACGAGGGGTTGAACCTCGGCTCTTGTTAATGAAGAGCGTGCCATAATCATACAGGTTTCTTTCAAGCTTATGCCGAAAACTGTACGCCGACCGATGCAGCCATCTATGTATCCTAAAACGCCACGCTAAACCAAAAATATGCTATCTTACCACGCAGTGATGTCGCCGACTTCCGCCTCGCCAAATGTGCTGGTCTTGGTTGCAACCATTTCACTGTTGGCGGCAGCATTATCTAAAGTTGGCGTCCTATTCATAATATCTGCGAGTTCAACGTTAAGAAACCCGAGCAAATGTTTGTTCACTTGTTCGAATTCCAACAAGAAGGCGTCATGACCGTCTGGTGAGTCGATCGTCTTAAGCGCCGCATTTGGAATATAAGCCGCCAATTCTTTCTGTTCAGCGAAAGTGAAAAGTCCGTCTGATTGTATGCCGAGTACAAGTGTAGGCTGCTCAATCAAGGAAAGCGCATGATGGAGGGCTGATACTGGATCCAACGATTCAGGTGTTTCTCCCTGAGGATAACGATGGCGGGAAACGTCGTGTGTGTCGAGTTTCCTGGTGATTGCAATGTAGCAGTTGGCGTCGAACCGCTTAATGAACTTCTCGCCTTGGTAGCGCAAGTAAGATTGCGCAGAGAAATAGTGTGGCGCAGGGGGTCTAGAGGAGCGCGAAAATTGATGGCTGCTACTTGTTGAGCCTGACCTCTGCATTGGCTGCACAGCAGCAGCGTTTGATGCATCGTGAAATTCGAGATCAGCATGAGTTTGTGCAGAGCTAGGCAAGGCAGTACTGCTGTTTGTCCTCGATAGGGGTCTCGGTGAACCAGCATTTTTGTGACCGTCGTTGTGTATTGCCCAGTGCTCGTGCGAGGGATTGGACGGGGATGTTGGACGCAGTACGGCATTGATGCTTTGTTTCTTGGACAAATCAGGAGTATTACGCCCAAACCGCGACTCAAACGAGTCCCGACTCCGATAAGTAAGTAGAGCAGACATGCGCGCCGCTCCGAGTCCAGTGGATGGAGGATCGTCATAGGAGTAGTAACCATCATCGTACTTGGGGTCGCTGTAAATGCTCTGTCGTTGTGCCTCGCCCCAGCTGATACCCCAAGCACTGTAACGGGCTGATGTGGCGATCGGTACAATAGTCTTAACATAGTCCTTTCCAAAGTATGCAAACTCAAGAACTAGCATGCCACCCATGGAGCCGCCAATGACCGCAGCGATCTGCTTCACGCCAAGATCGTCTAATATGAGCTTGAAGATGCTGTTCTCGTTAGTGGTCGCCCAAACGCCATTTCAATTCGCAACTTACTTGACATCATCCCTGACCGTTGTCAATGGGAACTCGGGACCATAGGGACCCAGTGAGACATCACCATCTTTTGCTGTGACTGGACTGGCGCTACCGTATGGGCTTCCCAGACTGTTCATACAGACAACAAAGAATCGTGAAGTATCAAACGCTTTTCCAGGCCCTCCAAGCAGTGGGCCCCACCAGTCTCCTACATCAGCACTACCTGTCAGCGCATGGCATATGACCATGGCATTGTCTCCCCCCGGCGCTAGGGTGCCGTAGGTTTTGTATGCAACATTGACATTGTGTAACACGACGCCTGATTCGAGGGTAAACTCTGGCACTACAGCGATATTTTGATCGGGGATAAGTTTCGAATAGGGGTTTTCGGGCTGCGACGACACTGTTTCTGTTCAATTGTTAAATTTGTCTGGATCAGATAGTCGCGAGAAACGGAAAGCCAACTTACTGTACTTGCGAGCCCCGTTGGCCGATCCATTACCCAGTCCCGAGTCACTCATGTTGAACATATGCTCAATTTGCGAAAGAAAGAATGTAGAGCCTGCAAGGCATGTGGGGGCGTGTGTATCACATTGCGGGGAGTCATTCTTCTAGAGTTGATACTCAGTATCCGCCGCTAGACGAGGGTTTTGAAGTCTTGGCGATGACGTGATTTAATCCGCTAATGAGCCCAATCCAAAAACGCCAGTATGATACTCGCTATTACCAAACTTTCCCATTTCGGCTTGCGTCTCTGTTATGCAATATGAGTCGCACATTCTCCACTGATTGACAACGTCACTACTGTTTCAACAACATGTCTACTTACATGTGGCCAATCTCTTCACACATGGCCATGGTCAGTAAAATCTGCAAGTGTGAGGCGAATCGCTATTCATTCTTCGCTGCGATGCCATCAGGTTTGCTTCTAACGTATCCTATACAAGACTCGAACCTCCAGTCTATGCTCTTACTCATCCTAACACGCCAATGTGGAAATCCAAGATGCTTTTGACGAGTTGTGATTTTTGTTTAAGCCTTTGCCTAGGAGGCTATCTTTCCAATAAGTCGTTTGTAGATCAAAAAATCAAAGTACTGTAGCGTCGTAGTCCAAGAAGTACGTTCCAACACGAGCAGACAGGAGAGAGCTTAGTCGTGGCTTGCAGCATCACACATCTCAGCATGAACAACTGAGATGATCACTCATTTGTCAGGATTAGATTCTCAAGAGAAGACCAGTTTGATCTTTAGCTAGGTATTGCACACATACACTTCGTTTTGGGGTGCGGAAAGCTCGAATAGCACCAAGATTCCAATGTGAATGCCAACAGATATTTTAGCACATAATCTAACCTTACCTAGAGCCATTCGTAGTTCATGTTGGTTCCAGTGCTGTACAATGGTGCCCCTGCACACAGTACGAAGCACGGCTAAAATCGATGAGCGATCGTGAGGGGTGTGAATGAGGATGCGCCACCAGCTAAGCCACATGTGGCTTGTATCCTACGCTAACTCTTTCTGTTCTCATTGGATCTCTACCTTACCATCATCAACCACCACCATTGAGATGCAATGCGACGGGTGGTAGTGACAGGTTTAGGGCTTGTGACACCCTTGGGTCTAGGTAAGTAACTCTGTTCATCTCCGTAGTCCTGTATATTAACAGTCCAGGCGTCCGTCAAACGTGGAAAAGCTTGATTAACGGACACTGCGGCATCGTTTCAATCAAGGATAGAAGCCCTCAATTTGCCTTGCTCCCAAGTCAGGTAGCTGGTTTGGTGCCTGAAGGAGCAAAAAATGACGGAAAATGGAATTCGAGAGAGCATTTGAGCCCTACTGTACGTGCGACATAGTCCTCTTGAGACAATTTCAACTGACATTGAAAACATCACAGGACGAACGCCGCATGGCACGCTTCGCTCAGTATGCTATGGTGGCTTCCGAAGAGGCCCTCAAAGATGCTGGATGGGATCCGAGGAAAGAGGAGGACCTTGCAGCTACGGTATCAAAGTCCACATTGTTTTCACGTGCGCTCTGCTTACATAGCTCTAGGGGGTCTACATGGGTTCTGGCATTGGCAGCCTAGATGACGTTTATGACACAACTGTGGCATATGAGAAGGGCGTGAGCGATGAATACCTTGCATGTGGTACAGAACTGACTTTTTAGGGCTACCGAAAAGTTTCGCCACTATTTGTACCACGACTTCTTATCAACCTGGCTGCAGGTCACATTTCCATGCGCTATGGCTTCAAAGTGAGAAACACACATCAATATTGTGTATAAGAAACTTATAGTTCACCATAGGGACCAAATCACGCAGCTACCACAGCATGTACAACTGGTGCGCACAGTATCGGAGACGCTTCCCGATTGATCCAGTTTGGCGATGCAGATGTTATGGTTGCGGGTGGTTCTGAATCGTGTATCCATCCACTTGCTATCTCAGGCTTTGCCAGAGCCCGAAGTCTCGCGACGAAATTCAATGACCAGCCTACTGAGTCGAGTCGTCCCTTTGACAGGCAACGCGATGGCTTCGTCATAGGAGAGGGAGCTGGTGTTGTGGTTCTTGAGGCAAGTGGGCTTTTACTACGTCACGTGCAAATCTAAGGAATACAGGAACTCGAGCACGCGAAGAGAAGAAATGCACGCATCTATGCAGAGATCGTCGGTTACGGTCTATCCAGCGATGCGTATCACATGACAGCCCCTCGAGAGGATGGCGAAGGCCCACAAAATGCTATGAAAAATGCCTTGCGGCATGCTGGTATCAAACCTCGTGCTGTCGACTATGTCAACGCTCATGCAACGAGTACTCCTCTAGGCGATGCAGCTGAAAACAGGGCAATCAAAGGTCTCTTGTTGGGCGAAGAAGGAAGAGATTCTGCCTCTCAGATCAATATCAGCAGTACGAAAGGTGCAATTGGGCATCTGCTCGGCGCTGCGGGAAGTGTTGAAGCAATTTTTGCTGTGCTGGGAATACATCATGTGCGTTAAGTTAGGGATTCTGGAAACACAACAGCTAACGGCACATAGAATGTCCTCCCACCGACCCTCAACCTCAGCGAGCCAGGCGATCCAGCTGCTGAATTCGACTGCAATTATGTTGCGAATGTTGCTCAGCAACATGAGATTAACGTTGCCCTCTCAAACAGTTTTGGTTTTGGTGGCACCAATGCTTCGCTCTGCTTTCGCAAAATGTAGATGTAATACAATCTGATTACATCCACTGTCAATAACGCGACATGTTTTGAAGTTAACTTGGATGAATTTGCGTTCATTAATAAAATACAATAATAATTGGTTGATTACCCCGCTAACTCGGTGCACTCGGTCTGTCTATGATAAGCCAAATCAGCCCCACCTGACAACATTGTCCCATGATACATTGAAGGATACATTCTTGTGGTATCCTGCTCAACCATTTCTCGGCTTTTTTCTCCTTAAATTATACCCGTAGTCGCGTCGCCTCAAGCGTGTGGTCACAGGTTTCCAGACTGACGCGGAGAGTGATGGCGAGTTCACATGGCGTGCCGACTGCGGGTAGCGACCACAGCGACCCCGAAAGGCGACCGACTTTCTTGCGTAACGCCTCCAAGAAAGCAACCGAGTACCACGCACAGATTCCATATATCAGGAAGCTCCCCTTTCCTGCGATTTTGATAATTTTCGCCTTAATCGTCGTCAACCTGTTGGTATGGGCGGTAGTCGGAATAATTCTGGTTCGTCGAGTATGCAGAAAAGAAGATGGCATACTTAAACTAACACAAAAAAGCACTGGCACACGCCTCTCATTTCTACGGCGATTCTTTCATACACCCTCGGGCTGCGCCATGCTCTGGATGCGGATCATATCTCGGCTATCGACCTTATGACCCGTCGCCTCATAGCCGCGGGGCAGCGTCCAGTCACGGTAGGCATGTTCTTCAGTTTGGGGCACTCTACTGTAGTCGTAGCTACTTCCCTCGTGGTTGCCGGTACCGCAGCCGCTGTATCAGATAAGTTCGACAATTTTGAGCGCATCGGCGGCATCATTGGAACATCTGTATCAGCGGCTTTTTTGCTCCTTCTTGGCGTTATGAACATCTATATTCTGTACAAACTCATTGTGCAGATGCGAAAGATGATCGCCAGTGATCCCGGAAGTGAACATGAAGAATTTAGAATTCAGGGCGGTGGCTGCCTTTTTCCGATCATGCAGAAGCTATTCAGACTGGTCGACCGACCCTGGAAGATGTATCCTCTCGGAGTGCTCTTCGGCCTAGGCTTCGACACTTCTTCTGAAATCGCTATACTTGGTATAAGCTCAATTCAGGCCACAAAAGGAACGTCAATATGGCTCATTTTGATATTTCCAGTGCTATTCACGGCTGGTATGTGTCTCTTGGACACGACAGATGGCGCATTGATGATGAGCTTATACACGAGTACCCAGCTTGCGCGCGACCCAATAGCTATTTGTTACTACAGCATCGTTCTCACCGTAATCACAGTGATTGTTGCAACCATAATCGGGACTGTCCAGTTCCTCAACCTTATTCTCAATGTCGCTGAGCCTGAAGGCAGGTTCTGGGACGGCGTGGAAAAATTGGGTGATTCATGGGATATAGTTGGTACGCATCCTTAATATCTTATTTAAGGTCACAATTACTGACACTAAACAGGTGGTGCGATATGTGGTGCTTTTGTTGTCTTTGGTGGTCTTAGCGTTTTGTTGTACAAGCCATGGAGACGACGCATCGACAAGAAAAGAGTCAGCAACGCACACTTTGAGCCATTGTCACAAGATCAGGACACCGAGACCCCGAGAGAAGAGTTATATAATGAAGCGCGAGAACCGTCTACTACACTTGCCAAGAGCGTGGGGGTACACGTCGAGCCTATCGAGTCTACCAACGCCGTTGGGCCCGCACACCGATGAAGCCTACAGAGGGAGCATCACCAATTACGAGCACTCATGGGAAAATGAGGCAAAGAAGACATCTCAGCTGAATAAATATGTCTTGAATGCTACATGGCTTCTTGCGTCAGCTGATCTAATCCGATCTAGACGCGCCAACCAAAAAAGTGAATGTGCCCATGACCAAAACCCATACTATGAAGCCATATTCCTTCGCCATTGTTCGCCCGAGCGCCCTTCGCTAAATTCAAACCATGCATTCATCAGGTCTTCACCTTCATCGACAATGTCGAGATTTATTTGTTGTTAAATTGCTCTCCTATGCCCACCAGGTAGGCATTTTGGGTGGCGGGGTTTTGACGAGGTGGAACAACGACTTGAGTAATGTAGGAGGCTGCGGTGCATGCATGCCCCACGGCACCATTTGGACTCCAGACACAAGAGCATGTCGCAGCGGTACTGGAAGGGAGAGTTGGAATGTTAGAAGAGTAAGAGATAGACATGATGATATCCGGTACTTACGAGATGGCATAGCCAGCTGGAGGGGTAGCAGCAGGCAAATTGAGGGAGTGTACTTGTGTCTGAGGTGGCGGATATCGGGCCGAAAGGGATTGGATTCCGTCTTCAATGAAAGGCATGGTGTTTACGATCAGGTAGATCCAATTTGCGTGAAAGCTTGTGTTGTAAATGGATGGTAGGTAGGATTGTAGTGACAGAAGACTCGAATGGACAGGATACCATCTTCTCTTATACAGCCATCGCAAAAGCATGGCGAAGGACGTTGCACGCAAATTCCTTTTGTTTGGGTGGAGCAATGTTTAGTAGTGGCATGCTGCCCACGATCACCGACAAGAACATATACCGTATCCCTGATTGGGAATATTTATAATCTGCTCCAATTGATTTCCTGAATTAGAAAACTGCAGGGTAAAAGCATTCAGCACTGGCTGCATAGAGTGTAATTCACAACGCCCTCATCATAAACTTCATCTAAAAGGCATGGGGGTAATATCCAGGCAAAGTTTGCCTGCATAGAAAGGAACACATCTCATTGGTGTGCCACGATGCATCCGCGGAGCAGTTGCCTGCTGAGTTAGCGCACAACGGTTGATACCTCAGTCAGAAAGTAGTAGGCATCTGCTCAGTCGATCTGCAGGGTGGGTCCGGGGATTTGGGGTTCGGATCTTATGCATGGCTGATGCGTCTGATTGTGAGCGTTTTTACAGCCTGTGGGGGCCAAAAGCAACAATCCCATCTTGCATATTAGGCTGGCTCCACAATCATCAGAGCTGCTGCAGCGTCGCTCTACAATCGTTCCGTGCAGCGACCGTACGCGCCAGCTATGCTGGAAGCGTATCACCCTGGCACTTACATACATGAAGATCAAAACTTGGCCAATGGTAATGCCCTGTACTCTCACATGTTAAGATCGGAAAAGTCCAACACCGGAGCCCCGCTTCTCCTAAGATCGTCCTCCGGGGCCTGCTACTCTGTCTACTAGCACACGCGACATCTCCACGTTCCCATACTTAGATGCTTAGTACAGTGCCCTTGCTTTGTATTGGTTCTCCGCTTCTATGTTTGTTCCTCTGTCTACTATCAGTCGTGCTACTCTCTCGTTCCCAAACCTACCTGCTAGGTGCAGTGCTGTCTCTCCAAATCCATTTCCTATCTCTACATCAGCTCGCGTATCTACAAAGAGCATGCCAGATGCAGTGATGGTGACACAGAAAATGAGAATTTTCTTTTGATCACCTGGCTTACCGAGTGAGACGCCCGCCAGTAAGATCACCGAGCAGAATTCTTTTGCAAGAAAATCTTGAAAAGGTAAGGTTAATGCGCTTTAGTGGGAATGAATAACAATATTTGATATGCTTACATTAGAGGACTATCTGTGTCACAGAAGCGGAGACTCTTTCTTATTTTTCTCAACGTTCAATATGATCGTATGATTATGAACTACTCTAAGCAACGCAGCAGAAGTAGATTTATACTAACTTTCAGTATTCTAAAAACTATCTCTTTGTTACATCTTTTACGAAAGAGACAGTCCAGCGTAGACTAGCGACGGAACGAACGCTCGAGTCGCGCTTCAAAAAGCATTTTGTGATGTAAGATGCAGTCATATCTTCGAATCGAGGAACAGGCTGAGCTGGCGCCTATCAGCTACTCTGTTCTTCGCCAAGCCTTTTTTGGGCGTTCCCGGGCGCTTCTATTGCAGCTGTGCCGTGCTGATGCAGCGCCAACTGGGAGAAGTTAAAGCATGCATAAAACAGGATAAACTCTTGTTTCTAGTGATCTTCTGACGTTTTTCTTCACACAGCGCCGATATATGCTTGTTTCCAGTGCCCTGGACCAGGCTGGCGGGAGAACAGACGTAGTGATGTGGTATTTTGGCTAAACCTAATCAGGAGATGGTCGCTACCAACTCGTCACCCTAAGCGAACGTTGGAGCTGTCGAGCCTTATTGAGGCTAGTTACACGTCGATCAGGGTATTACAAGATTGTTTCTTTGGACGCTGATATGAATATTAGAAGGTATCGTAAGGAACATTTACCTGCAGATCAAAGACCCATGAACCAGAGGCCGCTGTGCTCATGGTGAGCTTGTACCACTGCGAGATCAATCATCTCTCAGTTTCAAATAGACTGGTTTACAGAAATTAGACAACAGAGACTGCACTCGTTTCCAAACTTTGTTTGATTTGGAGCTTAAGCATGAGCGGGCTGTGAGAGAAGGCTGACGGCACAGTTCCTACGGTGCGTTTGGCATGCGACAAGTTGGCAGCACTTGCAACGCGGAGTACATATTACGCTCTAAACAGAGCTGAAGCCATGCGTCACTATACATAGGTCACATGAGCTCGGTTATACGTTGTAGCTGTATCAAAAGCCAATTGTGCAAGCGAGCTCACCCGAATTCCAAGGCCGACTCCAGCCGCTCATTGATGTTCGGTCGGCTCTGATTTGCCAAATTTTATATTGGTTTCAGCTCAGCAGGTGCTGTTGGACGAGATGAAGCCAACAGCAACCTTGTTTAGTACAGAATGTTGACGCAAGTTGTATAGAAGGACAAAGAGACGCGACGCATGTCCGTCCGAGCAATGCGCGACATGCAATAAATGGTGCTGTCAACTCGCATTAATGCCTCGTATCAGTGCCGCGATCGTCGTTATCTATTTGATGTACTGGAGAATTAAAAGATCACCTGCATATCACATCCTCAGTTCGGGCGAGTTCGGGATCCAACGGTCGTGTCACCAAACGATAGGAAGAAAATGATGACATGTAGGTGAACAACCCGCATAGTTCAAGCATTGCTTTTGCCACAATCTTCCCGCCATGGGTATCCCTATCAGAGCACGCATGACATACAGTACCAAAAAGCAAAAGTAGTCGTATGAAAATGCACAAGTCAAACACTTTAACAAGCAAACATTTCGTGCAGTACATATCGCCGAATGCACGGATACAAATCAGGAAACTATGCGTGCGTAACAAGTCAGAAAAGCAAGGATGTCCCCAGCGCTGAATATGCACCAGTCACTAGTCGAAGGAAGCGAGAAAACGTCCAATTGGTAGCATGCTTCATTGGGCCGTACTATGTTTCCTAATTGTGCGACATGCTACTGCAGCCTTATGCAACGTCCTGGACGCTGCAACGGCGATAACCGACCAATTGTTTTTTCTTGCTTAGGAGGCAAGGTTAGCCGTCGCAATACGAGCTTAGCTAAGGTGAATTGACACGTTGACTATGCACTGTGCCAACACTCCTCAGTACCAATCAGACCCAGCACCATTGAGGGGTGTGTGAATACCCGCATCAAGGTGGCAGGTAGCGCAAGCGATGACGGCTCGTGCATTGAGGTAAGCCGGTGAGGCACGTGACAATGCTATGATTCACCGTACCGTAATTTATTTTTCCTTCCTGGCACTAGCCCGGCTTTTCCGGCTTTTTCCTTACCTGTAGTAAAGTCTTAAGGTGAAACGGAAAGAGCCTATAGGCGAGTCTTCTTTCCGAGCAGGCCATTCTGCCCAGTTTGTCGTCACTCCACACGCTCATGATGCAACAGAGTAATGTCTACTGTTTCTTTGGAGAAAACCCAGAAAGACCGATTTGCACAATAAACAGCCAATGTATATGGTTCTGAAGTTGGTGGCAGATGGTAACATAGACAGCCAAGAGGGGAGTGGCCACCACGAGTACATTACTTGATCACCAGTACGACATAAGTCGTGCTGGGACCAGGTGCTGGGGGAGACCTGAGATCAATGGATGGACAAAGAGAAAAATCATATACCTAGTATAATTCACCACAAAGAAAAAGCATCGCAAGAGTGGTAGTACGCTTCATTTCACTGATGATAATACAACACATGGCTATGACGTTTCGTCCTCAGAAGAGGCCGTGGCTTCACAAAGTTATCCACGAAATATGGTACCAAGTACAAATAAAATATCATTTCCATATATAATTTTTTCAAATCGCCTGTTGCTTTTATTGCAGAACCAGCCACTCCGAAGTACTGCAGCACTTGGAATGCGTGCTATAGGCGATATTTTACACTACCCGTACCATCCACTTTCTGCTGTAAAACTCACACTGACACAACACACTCACACATCCCAGCCTGCAATTCTCCACACCGCTTCCTCGGTCCCAAAAACCCGCAGCGTATTTCCGAACTCTGACCAAAATTTGGAGTCAAAGTGCGGAATGAGCTCCATTGGACGTCGTTCCATTTGTTCGAGGGCCGTCCAGCCAGTGGTGTCTTGCACATGAGGACCGTCTTGCCATGATCCCGGGGCCTGATTTGTTTGATCTTTGCGTGTGTTGGATGCGGTGTTTTCTTTATTCTGCATTGGGATTTCATCCTCGTCTGTTGAAGAAGAGGAACCTTCTGGGTTCAGTGACATTTCGCTCAGAGTATCGAAGACGTTCTTTGTTTGAAATCGCTGTGGCTCTGCTTTCTTGCTGTCTTGTTTGCTCTTTTTCCGCTGCTTCTTTGACATCTTTGGTTGTGGGCTTTCGACAGCTGGTAGAGGGACTGGCTTCTGGACTTTTTCGCGGCCATCTTTGATGAAGTCTTGGATGTCTTCGCCTGAACCTGTACCAGTGTGACCATTCAGAACGTTTGGAGATTTTTCAAGAGTGGTGGCAGTATCTTCTCTCCTCGCTCGACACCAAGCCTGGCAGCGAGCTTGATCATAATGGTGGCTGTTAGTAAACTATCGTACCCGGCTTCGTGGAAAGCTTCGATGTCCTGATACTTGGAATGATCTGGATGAGTGATGATTTCAGGTAGTGGCTGGCCGCTAAGACCTTGTGCTATGTCTTGCAGGGTTGGCGAGGCGTTGAGGTCACCTTCGGCAAACGTGGCCAGGTACTTGGTGTCAATTATCTTGGGAAACAATCCGTGTATAGCGTCTTGGAAGCCGTCCAATGTGTCCTAATCAGTATTGTTAGTCTCACACGGAAGCGGACGGGACCTCTACATCATACAGGTAACTCGCCAACAAATGTACGGTAAAAATACACTATGTCGGTGAACATGTTGTGTCCAACGAGGACAGGCTTTTTTGTTTTGAGGCTTTCTATAGCTTTGTCGAAGCGCCTGCGTGTATCGTCTATGCCTGCTGTAGATAACACACCGGGGTTTTGAGCAACGGTAAGTAGATCAATCCGATTGAGATCGCCATCTTTCGCCAGAGCTTCGAAAACCCAACGAAACGCGATCTGGCGAAGAATCGACTCATTGACACGGCTCTTCATCCTCCGCATGTTCTCTGCTTCGCGCACAGGGTCGAGCTCAATGATACGAACGCACTCTGAGCGACCCATGGTTACAAGCTGTGGGAATTCAGCACGCACAAGCTGATGAACTAGGCGCTTCTCAAAGCGCGTTATCACTGGAACCTTTGGCGGGTTTGGGAGCCCAGTGTGAGTTGTGATATCTAATGACGGAGAAGTGACAGGTTTCCACTTTTTAATGGCCTCCCTCGCACGACGCATGAAATCAAGAGACTCAACATCCCCTTCCTTGAGCTGGAGGTCAGGAACGGGATTCTTCTTCTCAAGACGATCCCAAGCCATCTGCCTAGCTCGCTCCGCCTCCTCTCGTGACAGATATTGGACGCCATTTGCAAAGGGCAACCCCAGGTCGAAGCCATTGTTGAGTAGAAAGGTACAAGCACCACTCTGGAACCTTATTTCACGCTCAAAGTCCATACGCTCACTCAGGAGCGGGCTGATACAAATGTTGTAAGGCCGCAAGACGTATTTGTTGGCAGTATAGTCGAACCTTGCGCACGTGATTCCTACCTGCAAGATCTGATAACGATCAGCACCCATTTTGGTTTCGGCGTAGCGCTCCTCCATGGTAAAACGTCCGGGGCCACGCGGAGGTTTATCCTGAATGCGGGACGGGATTCCGGAGAGCTCTAGATCGAACGAGACAAAGTCAGCCTCGGCGATGTTGGCAACGAGGCCCAGGAGGTGGTGTGGGAAAGTAGTGGCGTCGATGTCCATGTTTGTCGCGGTGATGGAGACTCAGGCCACGTAACATGAGCAGTTAGCAATATAGAATGGGGCCTGGAGATGATGCTGTAATGTGTATATGTCGTTGGGGTGAAAGTGATTAGGCAGCTGTCGAAAGTAAGGCAGCGCAGGTTTGGAACTGATGAGGTCAGTAGCGATCAAGCGACAGTGTCTAAGACACTGGGCCACAGCTGGTGGCAAGCAAATTCTCTAGCAAACATTTTCTCAAGAGAGTGCATGGTGCATTACATTCATCTCAGCCTGCAGATGGAAGCATGCATGGCACAAGAATCACGTGCCGAAGCCGTTTAATGAGGCGGTTGCTGGGAGGGCGACTCGGAGCCAGGTGACGCGCCAAGACGAGCCGACGACCAGCAAAGCCGAGGTTTAATGTTGTGACGACGCGGAGAGTCGAATACGCACCACCGAGCCGTGGCCCCCCGTCTTTCACCGCTATGAGCCTGTGAAGTCGCCCAGAACACCTTGCCAGCTACTACATCGCGTGCGGCGGAGACCATGGCGACTCTGTATGACGATGTCAGCGGGTCGCGCTATCTGTCCACGTCCATCTCGTCGCTGTCTGCATCGCGCCAACAAGCCTCCCAGATCGCCAAAGCCTACCGCCAGGCCGCCCAGCTGTTCCTGACGCGCCGCCTACCAGAGGCCCTCTCCACAATCGAACCCATCATCACCCCGCCGCCAATCGATGATTTCAATGGCTCCAATGGCGAACTTGCCGGCCATGCGCCCGTCGCAACCGCGTCTCGGGGCACCCGAATCAAGGTCTGGAGTTTCTACCTCACCTTCCTTAATGCCGTCATCGAACTTGGCGCAGAAGAGGGCAAGCATGCGTTTGGAAGCACCAGGTGGAAGCAACTAGTCTCCAAGTGCCGCGATGGCAGTGTCTGGGACGAGGTGGTGCGGGATGGCTATGCTGGTGTCGAGGGAGATGTCGATGCCGACGTGGTAGTGAACCTGTGCGTAGACAGTATACCCTGGAGTGATTGTTATGCTGAACTGACCTCCAACTTAGGGCGACCTTGCTACTTACCCATGCCCCGTCTCAGAGGCTGAACCAACAGAAGCTCGAGACATATCTTTCCGCTACTGCTACCCCGACTCTCGATGTCGCTTCCCACATGGCTTCTCCATCGTATCTCGAGAAGAGACCCGGACACCGCAGGCAACATACCGGCACGGACACCCCACGCGATCTAGAGAAACGGATTAAACTACTCGAACTATACACCTTGCATGTTCTGCCCAGGAATGACGAATGGGACTATGCTCGCGAGTTTATTAGCATGTCAGAAGTCTTAGACGACGAGCGTAAGGAGGCTTTTCTTCTCGCACTTCACTCACTCAAAGAGGAAAAGGAGGATACGGAGGCAAGGGAAGAGAAGCTACGCCAACAACAGCAAGAGCAGATGGAGCAGCGCCGCAGGGAAACCGAAGCCAAGCGTCTGGAACAGTCGCGCGCAGAAGACGAACGCCGGAAACGCGAGGAGGAGAATCGCCGCCAGCCCCGAGGCTCAGACGAGCGTTTCCGCAAGCCTCAATCGACTCCCCAACCAGTACCTTCACAATCTTCTCGAACCTCACGTACACCCGCAAAGAAACCTATGTCTCCTCCACCAGGCTTCTACGATCGTGCCTCTACCATATTTGCCAATCTCCAAAATATGATTTCAAATACTGCCCACTCCATGACAGCAAATCCCATGGCCTTTTTCCGGACCCTCTTGTTCCTGCTTGCCTTTGGGCTTGCATTTGGCAGAAGGGACATCAGGGAACGAATATTGAGAATCGTTCGCAATGCATGGGATAAAGTCCGGCGTACCGTTGGTATGGGCGTTAAGGTTTCTTATATTTAATATCGATGACATATTTCTTCACGGAATTGGCTAGTGTGGGCGAGAAAAGGAAATCATCTTTTCCTATGTTTTGTTGATATATAGTGCATGTATCTCTTATGTCTTAGTATTGTGTACAAAAATCCGTGGCAATATGCTCACGCTCAACGTAAACGTGTGTCACCTGCTTTGACGTCCTGTGATACTCGGCAATATCAAACTACACTGACTGGTCATCTGTTTCCAAACTCGAGGCCAGGTACACATTGCGTTTGACCCTTTACGTCACGACCTCTGAAAAGCAAATCCAAATTTTGCCATGGAAACCAGCTGAACGTCGAGACGTACATATCGATAAGCTCGTCCGTAGATCCTGTCTCCTGCTCATTGGCCCTTTTGCGTAGGCTTAAGTGTCTTCTTCCTCTGCTTCATCATGTATGTATACATTGTGTAGGAACCTGTAGCATAGTCAGCATGAATTGTCTTCCCAGAACATATTAATGCAATAGCCAAACTTACCTGGAATATACAGCGCCAGAAGGAAGTAGAAAATCGGCGGAATCACACTGCTAATCTCCCCCGCTGGCTCGATACTCCTGTACAACAACCACCATTCTGCCCCAATGCCAATTGGGTACAGGGGATAAAACATGGTATACCTGTTCAAACATCAGCCAGACCATACAAATGAACACTTTTCCCACCCATTCCAAGAAGGTCTAGAAAAAAAGAGAATTGGAGTGCTTTCTCACATACCTCAACCAAACCAACGCCCTCGGCGCCTTTCCATGCAAATTCAGGGCCAAATAGAAATAGCGAATTGTATCTGCCGTGGACCACGCCAACAAAAGGGCCAGATAGGCGCGCGAAGGCGCAGTGCTACTCGGGAAACAAAACCACACCATCCACACCTGAATCGTACGAGTGACAACCTGCAGTGCAGTGGTGCTGACAGGCGACTTGATGATGCCGAATGCAGCGTGCAGGACCTCGATTAAAGAGGCGGTTTGGATCCAGCGGGCTTGCGGCTCTGTGGCCCGGAAGAGAGAAAGGGGGTTTTCGTTGGCGTGGGAAAGCGCATTGGTGAAGACGGAGGCCCAGAGGGAAGCGGAGACGAGGTTGTAGGCAGTTAGGTAGATGAGCCGGGTGCGGGAAGGGGGTGCTGCTGGTGAGCGTTGGGATGCCATGGTTTTATGTTTTGTTCTTCCAACTCTTTTCCTTACGCTGATACTATCGCTCTCTAGTTTTCGTGTGTGTGGGGGGTTCTATGTAAACAAGAAAAAAAAACATGTAGTTTTGCGCGCAAAAGCTAAAATAGAAATTTGGCTGCTTTCTTGTGTCTTCTAGGTCGAATGCGGGTGATGTGCGGTTTGTGCCGAGGCAATTTTTTGGATTGCTTATGAGAATGGATAACATTTGATCCACTTCTGACAAGCCGTCTTGGGCCGAAAGGACAGTTTTCCTATTCTGCTTGGATATTCTGAAGCTGTTGTATTTCCATTTGGTATTCCTATTTGGGACAGGCACAAAGTTTTATATCGATAATATGAACACTTCGATTTCTTTTTTTCTATGATAGGACAATGTAAGTGGGGCTACGTGTTTAAGGTTTACCAGGTACGTTCTCTCAGCCAATGGGAAGAATGGATCGATAGGCTTTGGTAGAAATTGAATCGCGTTTTGCAACTGTCTGTATTTCGCTGGTATGTATAGTATTCTGTCCGCGGATCTTTGACGAGTATGGTAAGTGAAATAGCAGATTCAGTATGTTTGGCCGCCGTTCTGTGATTCGCTACTCGCCTTCCGCAATGTAGTGCACACTGTCACGTGTCTGCTACCTCAAGCTAATCACGCCCTACGGTTAACATCTGAACCCTTCGGCAAACAAGATAAAGCAGAGCACTGTGAACCACGGGAAACCCATCGATCACAATGTCTTCGCCTCAATCCAACTTTGTCTTACCGCGTCCAGGTGCAGATATTGCACAATCAACTACGCCAATCGCTGGCCCTTCAGAGGCATCCTTCACATCTACCTTCGGGAACCTGCTCCCGCCAGCTCAGTATTTCAACACCGAGAATGGAAAGGCGGCATACTACTCAATAACCCCGTCTTCCTCTCCGGAGCCCAATGTCAAATCTCCCGAGCATGTCCTTTTCATTCACGGCGTGCAGACTCCTGCTTTGGGCATGCTTCCACTAGCTAGCAAACTGCAAGCCTCGTTTCCCTCGGCTCACTTGGTTTTGGTCGATCTCTGGGGCCACGGACTGAGCGATACACCTGTCGTTGCCCACGAAGCAGGGCTGTTTCATGGGCTAATCGATGCGCTACTAGACCATTTGCAATGGCCTTCTGCGCACTTGGTTGGTTTCTCTTTTGGTGGATCTTTGACAGTTGGGTATGCTGCATCACAGGCTGAACGTGTTCAGAGCTATGTTTTGGTTGCGCCTGCAGGACTTATCAAACTTGCCTCGTTACCAGAGGCCGATCAAGCGCATTTTCGCCATGGCTGCGACGAGGATGCTGCGCAAAAATGGGTGGTAAGATGGCTTGAAGGTGGACAATTGGTAGTACCAGCGGATTGGAAAGAGAGAGTCGCACGGGAGGAGATCGTTGCCGAAGCATTACGGGATTGGCAGACGCGGAATCATCCTGGACATACGTCATCTGTAGTCGCAATTGTCCGAGATGGCAGCGTGATGGATAATCACGAGAATTTCAAGAGAGCGGTAACGTCGGGTGTACCTTCGCTTGTGGTGTTGGGTGAAAAGGACGACTTGTGTACGGAGCAAGAGCTGAGGCATATTGGGTTTGAAAGTGTGTTTGTGGTCCCCGACGCTGGACATGGTGTCGTGAGGGATAGAGCGGCAGAAGTTGCAAGGCTCATTAGTGATTTCTGGAGGCGATGAACAACTATGCTCTTCATTACCACCTACGTCAGCTCGTCTACGCTGTGTCGATGGAACATGAATTGCCATACGCCGACAATACTGACCGTCACCCGACGGATAAGATACTTCCTTGATTCAATACATTCTACACGAAACTGTATGTTGTATCTGCTGACCATGCGTCGTCTCCGTTCGAATCTTGACTATGACGAGGCAATTAGTCAACCAAAATAAGCAAAGTAGCTCCAATAAACTCACAAATACGTATGCCTTGGTAGCGCTGACGTTGGAAAGGACGCCATAATACCGTAATTACATGGCTGACCAGGCTTGGGCACCATGTGTGAAATGGCGTAATCCAGGAGACGAGGCCCAATCAGAATTCGGTAAAAGAATAATAAGAACTTTATTAAACTCGGACAAGAGGCTGAGTAAGTAGACTCCGATATGCGGAGGATAAAGTTTATGACGGTCCTGATAAATATCGGCAGAGACCTGCGGGGTATAGCTGCATTCGGTTGGAGATAGTTACATGCATGTGTGCTTGTGTAAGGACGATCATTATGCTACAGCGGGGTGACAAGGTACACCACGTTATCTGCATGTCGGTACAAGCATGCTAGCAGCCTTCCCGCCATGCCCGTTTTCCGTCGCACAAGAAGAAACCCCTCACAAACTGGTACATGTTTTGCTTTTTGTCGAAGAAAGGTCAACTTTGGGGCTGGGCTAAAAAGAAGCATCAGCGGATTGTGGCTGCCTGTGGGCTCATGCACTAATGCTCGCCCCAAATCCACACCTCTCTATCAGGGTACGGCATTCACCTGCCGCTTTGGGCTAGAAGCGATCGGGCGTAGTATCCAGTCTATGATGAACAAGCACACTTTATGTCCGTCCGCGTGGCTATAACAATGCTATAGGCTGCTGGTCTGGCACGTCGCCATCTTCCATCTCGATTCCTTTGCACTGCGAAGCGAGGAAGTCGTCGTGAGCCAACATGCATCTCACAACGTTGGCTGGCTGCATTGGCAGCGTAGCAACAGCAGCAACAGCAGCAACAGGAGTACGACTCAGTGGTGCCTATGCCGATATCGACGTCCAAGGCATTGCCCGCAACGACATTGAAATATTCCTGGGAATCCCTTATGCCCAAGACACTGGTGGCAAGAACAGGTTCAAGCCCCCGATCCCCTATGTCTATGACCCAAGTAAACCCATCGATGCTACGAAACCGGGTCCGGCGTGTCCACAGCCGCTGGGAGTGCTTTTCCCACCGCTTGCACTAGGCAACATCACCGAAACTTCAGAGGATTGTCTTAATCTCAACATAGCGAGACCCAAAGCCGAGGACAGAGAGGGCAAAGGACCATTGCCCGTGCTTGTATGGATTCACGGTGGATCCTTCTGGTTTTCCAACAACAACGAACCCACAACGGCACCAGACGGAATGATTAAGCAGTCAGTGGAAAACGGAGAGCCCATTATGCACGTAGGCATCAACTACCGACTGGGATTCTTTGGTTTCGCCAGCTCTGACTCTCTCAAACAAGAAGGCAGCATGAACGCTGGTCTGCGTGACCAACGCGCCGCTATTGAGTGGGTTCGTGACAACATTGCTGCTTTTGGTGGGGACCCGGAGAGGATTACCATTGCCGGCCAATCGTCTGGCGGCCTGGCCATTGGCATGCACATCATGGCTTATGGCGGGAAAAAGCCTCTTCCTTTTCAACGAGGCATTGCGCAGTCTCAGTCGCTTGAGCCGGGTATTACGGGTAACTTTACCAGGGATGCCATGGTGGCACTGGTAGACTATGTCGGATGCAACACGACCAGTCTCGATGACCCGAAGACAATCGAGTGCTTGCGAGGTCTGGATACAGAGACTCTGTTCAATGCTTCTGCAGCGACCTATCAGAGTGACATTGGCCATAATATCGGCGACATTTGGTTGCCGCAGGTTGACGATGATTTCCTGCCAGCTCCGCCCAGTCAGCTCATTGCAGAAGGCCGGTTTGGAAATGCTACTTTCATGTCAGGCTGGACGGACGGCGATCTGAACGTCTATACGAACACGTCCATTGCCACCGATAAAGACACTTACGACTTTGTTCGTGCCTATCTTCCCGCCATGTCGGAAGAATTGTTGGGTGAGCTACTAGACCTATACCCAGTAGAAGAATTCGGAACTAGCGCGAACTTGACTCAAGAGTTCTATCGCTCAGCCCGTATCTTCCGCGATATCCTCATGGTGTGCCCGTCGCTATATCTCGGAACAGCGATCAATGATCTATACGAACCCCCGGTTTACTTTTATGACTTCAACCAAACGATTCTTGATCCCATACTCGAGTTTGCTCTGGATATTGAGGGTTATGGAGTCGTCCATACATCAGAGTTTGCGTATATTTACGATACTATGCATGTGTACAAGGATGCTGGAAATCCAGTCAATCCCACCGCGTACGACCTCGAGATTGTTATGCGAGCGAGTCGATCTTGGAGTACCTTTGTCAGCCGGGGGGTGCCGGCAGTTGATGAACCGCAATCAACGACGCTGCTGAACTGGGATGAGGCCTTTAGTCGGCCTGGCGGACCGTATGTCAGGGTAATAGGAGGTTCACATCCAAGCAACAATGCTTTGGGCCAGGCAAACGCAACACGGGAGATGGCAGCGCAGAGGCTGCAGGAGCGATGCGCCTTCTTTAACAGTCCAGAGGTGATTGCCGCTTTGCAGTATTAATAGCAGCGTGATTTAGGTGTTAAAGAAGCGGAAAGTGTTGTACATATACGCGGTGTACGAATAAGAAACCGCGTGTAAGAGAATGTAGGCAATAAAGCAGCCCAATACTGATTCCAGCCCCATCTTTGCAATGTAGATGGGATTTCAGCAATCCCACTACTCTTCCTTGTTCACTCCTTCCTCTTCACCCTTCGCACCCTCTGCTAAGCCAATGATAAAGTCCCACTCCTCTTTCCTCACCCTGCACACACTCAGCCTCGAATTAGTAACCAGCTGCATATCCTTCAGCGGTCCCCCTTCCCTCGCATACTCCTTAATCTGATGTAAATCCACCACACGGTCAAACTCCTTGACAAACTCAACACCTACACAGTACCACTTTGGCTTTTCCCGATCCGACTTGCTGTCGTAGTAAGGGTCTTTGGGATCAAACGCCGTCTCGTCCACTTTTGCCTCTTCGACAACGCGCAGTATGCCTACGACGCCCGAGGGCTTGGCGTTGGAATGGTAGAAGAAGCCGAGGTCGCCTTTGCGCATGGCCTGCATGTTGTTGCGAGCTTGCGGGTTGCGTACGCCTGTCCATGGCTCAGGTTCCGTGCAGGCACGTAGATCGGAGATAGAGAAGGCAACGTTGACACCGTTTTCGTAGCGGGGAAGTGGCTCGGCTTTGAGGAGCCAGAAGACTTCTTGGTTGCCGTTTGCGTCGCGGTTGGTGGTTGAGGAGGGTTCGGGCGGTGGAGCGGTTTTTGATTTGGTTGTTGCGGGTTCTGAGGCTTTGGCTGTCGGCTTTGCTGTAGATATGCTGGTCCTTGATGCCTTAGACTTGGCAGTAGCGGCTTTCTTAGGTGGTGGTGAATTGTCTTTTGCTATTTTGTCGTCTTCATCTTCATCGTCTTCGCGGACACGCTTGCGACGCGTCGCCTTGGCCCCATTGCGCTTTGGTTTCGTGTCTGAGGCTGATGATGGTTGATCTTCATTGTAATTTGGTGCTGCAGAGGCCTTTTGGCGCGTAGAGCTTCGTGTTCCAGCCATGATGAGGCTGTAGTGGTGTTGTAACGCTCATCAAGTCTGCTGACGCTGTGCGACATTAACGCATCGACCACGACGGCACATCTCCAGCATCCTTTGCACCCTGTCTTGCCCCACGCACCACACACCAGAACCTCCGTTCCCCACCATTGAGCTATGTACAGCACGCGGATCCGGCTACAAGCTCCCGAAAATACTTGCTCCGCTAAGATTAAAAATCTTGACGAGCAATCCAGGTGCTGAACGATGGCTGCAGTGCCATCAAGGTTCCAGAGCACTGGTGTGGCGTAATGTCTCCACCTCAAAATGACCGCAGTAGATTCACCGAGCAGAAGACCAATTACATAGACTGATGGTCAATCAACCAACAGCCAGTCCAATCTACCATTCGTCCTCGGTGATAGTACGTCACACGGCATGCCCAACAGAAGTCCAAACACAAAGACCTCGCCAATGTCACCGCCATGCTAAGGCCTGATGGAGGTACACAAAAGCCAATAGCGAAACAACAACGCATACATTGTATGTGTCTTACATCGGTAATGCGGTGGACTCCTACGTGAACCAAACTGTCGTCGGTAATTCCTGTGAGACTGCATCACCACAGCGGGGCATCTGGAAGCTTACGAATATTGGCTGACCCACGCCTTCAATCACATTATATACGTACATTCAAGCTCTGTTTCTAGTAGCAAGAGACGAGAGGTATGTCGTTGGATGCACGCTGTATTTTCTACTTTTGTCTGCTGTGCAGATGAGTGGGTCTATAACACAACAAGCTATTACATCATACGGTACTCACAAGCCTCGGCCTGTTCCGTATGTGTTCTTGTTTGCGAACACACGAGCCCGATAACAAAAAAAAGCGCCGCAAAAAGACTAGACAAACCCGTTTGCTTGAACCTTCTGCCAAACCTCGGGACCTAATCCTAGTGCTTCCCTTCGTACGAACAGGCCCTGTATACCCGTTTTTATCAAGAGGACCCCGACGCATTGAGATGGGACCAAAGTTATACTCTTTTCGATTAGCTACGTAAGGCCTCCGAAGTGGTAGCCCCGCTAATGTGGCAGCTAATTCTAGTCTCCGTCGGCACAACCTGCTAAGCGGACGGTCTTACATCCTTAATCGTACAGACGTATCAGCAGAACAATCTTGGCGCCTAAAGTATAAATAAAACTCTGAGTAGGCTTTCATCTGCCCTCCGAGTCCCTATTTACCCACTTGAACAAAAAAAAACATTTGAAGACGATAATACACACCATGGACGGCTTCGACAAGAAATCACTCAAGACCTCTCGAGGTTACACTTACACCTACTACACATCTGCTGGCGACTCTTCGCTTCCAACTCTCTTCTTTCAACATGGCTTTCCCGACCATGCCGCTATGTGGCAACAGGTTGCGACCGGACTAAAGTCAACCAACCACCCTATCATCATTCCAGACCTCCTCGGCTATGACGGAACCGACAAGCCTACAGACCCAGCAGCATACAAGTTCGAATCCATGACCAAGGACATGGTTGAGATCCTTGATGCCGAAGACGTACAAAAGTGCATTTCCATCGGCCACGACTGGGGTTCGGCAGCGGCCTCACGCCTCTACCAGTACCACCCCGAGCGAGTAGCCGGACTCGTCAACGTCAACGTGCCTTATATGCCAGTGTCTCGCCAGCCCTTCAATCTTGATGCCGTCAACGCCATGACAATGCAGTTTTTTGGCTACCCCATTTACATGTACTGGTACCTCTTCACCGCGCCTGATGGACCTGCAGTCCTCGAGGGCGACCTGGAACTCCTGCACGACATGCTCCACGCCGACGGCGACATGATGAAGGCATTTTTCTGCGCTAAAGACGGCATGCGCAACGAGCTCGAGCACAAGACCAAGAACGAGTTCAAAGTCCGCCCCTATGGAAAGGATCCCGCATTCAAAAAGACCTTTGTTGACCGCATGCGTCGCGACGGCTTCGCCGCGCCCCTGTGCTGGTACAGGGCCACAGTCGACAACGTCAATCTCGAAGCCGATTCCAACCTGCCCGAAGAAAGGAATATCGTCAACGTCCCTGCGCTGTACTTTGGAGGCACAGGCGATTTCGTCTGCAGGCCTGAGATGATGGCCGAGTCGATTCAGAAGGGGCTGCTGCCGCACTTGGAGCACGCAGGGCTGATTGAAGCGGGTCACTGGACGCCGTATGAGGTGCCTAACGAGGTGGTGGGTAAGATGGAGGCATGGTTAAAGAAGAATTACGCAAAATAAAAAAAGAGAGAGAAAAAAGTAAACATACAACACACCGAAACTAGAGAAAACAGTTGCTTAGTTTAAGTTTGAATGAATAAATGAACAAGAGAAATATAAACCAATAACGGTATGAGGATATCAAGAACTATGTAGTCGAGCATAAATTTCTACTTTCCCATCTTTCTTCTCCTTTCTAAACTCTACATGCATCTACTCCTCCTACACAGGCGTGACGTGATTTGCTGGGAAAAGCTTGCCTACACCACAATACACGCCCCAATACCAATCGCCATTAATATCCGCCGCCTCTCTAATCTCTGCACCCCTCGGGAACGCCAACTCATCGTCAACTCCGTCATCCGGCCAATACGCCCATCTAGCCACGAGCCTGAGTCCAAGGCCGCCGTCCGCAGGATACCTTGTCACACGGCCCATATCCTCCTCTTTGAGCGCAAATCCACCGACCAGATCCCGCACCACGATACGGCGCTGTGCTCCATCCCGGTCTTCAAACCCAACAATGTACATGCGGTGGCCACGTAGGCATTTACGCCAGCCGTTTACCCCGTCTTCTTTTGGAATGCGTCCACTCACGACGAGCTTGTGGTAGCAGCTCATGCACATGTCGTAGTCGCCGGCGTTGCATTTGAGACAATGGAAGCGTGTGTTGGACGGTGGGATCGGGTACCGGCATACGTTGCAGAGCGTAGTGAAGGTCAACGGGCGGAAGATGGAGTTTGCGATGGTGAAGTAGCCTGGGCCCCGCATCAGAGAGGCAGACTTGGGCGTTAAAGGTGCGGCGGCGGGAGTGGCTTCAGGTGTGCTGGGATCTGGAGGGACGAGATGCGAGGAGTCCTGACGGGGAGTAGACGGAGCAGGAAGAGTAGGACTTTCAGATCTGGGTTGAGGTTCTCTGATCTTTTTGGCGACAGGGACGAGAGGATGGGTGCAGTGTCGGCCTTGATTCACGCAGTCGTTGCAATAGCCCCAGTCGCCTTCGTTGCAGTAGTCGCATTTCCAGTAGCAGGCGTTGGCGTAGGCTTTGCATATTTCGCAGAACACGCCGATTTCGACTCTTTGCCTGGGGTCATCTTCGCTCATGAGGACATGAGGCGGGATACTAGACTCTGTGAGCGGTGTCATGGGTCTCCGGTAGCGATGGCCGATCAAGATGTGTGGATGCTCATGGTTGGGCGGATAGCCCCCTTCTGGCGCTTCTCGTTCATAGCGAGCCCATGCCGTCCAGCCGAAACCGAACCAGTGTTTACATCCTTTGCCGAGGCGATAGCAGCGGATGCAGATGTTATAGTCCCCTCCGTCGCAGCGTCCGCAGTTGTAGTGCAGCTCGTATTGGAGATCACTCTTGTTACAGCGCTGGCAGGTTATGTTAGGTTCTGTGTAGAGAATGGGCGCAATTGAGGACGATGCTGAAGTTTGCCTAGATCGAGGAAGTGGGACGTTCAATTCTGTGGCGGAGCGAGCTATTAGAGGAGGCGAGGCCAATGGCGGAGTTGCGCTGTTGGAAGTTCGTGATACTGTGATACGGGCCGGATCGGTCGTACGCCGGGATGTTGGAGGGTGAGAAGGCGCAATTACGGGTGTAGAGGAAGATGCTGGCGCGACTGAAGTTCCCACAAGAGCTAGTGAACTTGTCGGACTACCGCGACTGGGTATATTGAAGTCCAGTCCTTGGGGTGAACTGGGATTCGAGCTTGTGCTAGATTGGATGCTGTCACGGAATTGCTGACGCATATCAAGCCGGCTTCGCTGCTGATTATCTGACTGGCGTCGCTGTGCTGGTTGTGGCACATCTGATGTCGACACTCGCTCGCTGCTGCTGTTATTCTGTGAACTTCCAAAGGCCAGGTTTGGAGTGGGGCGTTCCATTCTTCTGGCTGAGCGTGAACTGCCTTGACTAGATGATCGTTGGCGTGGTGCCCTTCCACCACGATTTGCAGCATCGATCAGGCCTGGCCTTGAGACAGGTGGTCGTAACGTAGCTTGTGGTATTGCTGATCCGCTTTCCGATCGACCATGATGTCTCCTACGTGGTGCATCCTCGTCGCGTAGACGAGGGCTGTCCGCGGGCTGGGGAACAAGCGGTGATGATGTGCTCGTGATGCCTTCTCTTGCCATACGTTCTCTCCTTTCCCTTCGCTCTCGTTGCCGCTCAGCGAGTCTGCTTGCTTGCCGCCGCCGTACCGCTTCAGCAATTCTTTCTGTAATCTCTTCCTCTTGCGCAGTGCCAATTTGATTCAGGTCAAACCCCTCTGATACCAGCTCCTCTAGCACTTGCCGTACGAGGTCCTCGTCCACATCGTCAGTATCCAGGTCGGATGAGCTGAGCAAAGAGCGCAGACTTGACTGGTGCTCAACAGCTCTAGCCGGCCTTGAAGTCCTAGGAGGAGATGCACCAGATTGATTCCGGCTGGCGGACGGCCTTGTGTCCCGGCTTGTCCGCGAGTCTGTGCTAGTAGCGCGACTCCGCTCTCTTCTTCTTCGCTCCCTAGATGGTCGTAGGTTGTTGTTGTTCTCCGATATACCCGCATCTCTCAGACTAAGCTGTTGGGCCTCTTCCAGCATGCGCTGATCAACATCATCACGTTCGTCTCGTCGCCTAAGCTTGGGAAGCACATTGTCGCCAGGCTTGTACTTGCTTCGGTCCGCCTGTTTCTCCTCCTCAGTCTTGCCTCTGTCGGGGTTGGATTTTATAAAGATGTCGAGAAGCGTGGTAACGGTCGCATTGGGCTGAGTGGTACGCACCGAGGCGCGGCACGACGGGCAAGTGTATGGGTGGATGGACGTAGCAGTAGAGGCCTGAAAGGCAAACCATTCTTTCAGACAGGCGCCGCAGAAGGTGTGAAGGCAATCAAGAAGCGTCAGCGGCTGGTAGAGAAGGTCGGTACAGATCTGAGCGCAGCGCAGTTAGCAGGCGCAGCCCTGTGGCTTGAGAGATGGGTGGGAGATTGGAGAGAACAGAGCAATTCCGCTACGAAACTCTTTACATGTTCACGGGCTCATACACGTCCTCGTAGAAGCCCTCCGATAGCCTCCAAACCTCAGGCCTGGCACCATGACAGCCGTGCCGCCTTCTCGCGGGACCGCTCCCCCACCTCCGCGCCACAGCGAAACCTGAACCTCGACTTACCGAGCACGTTAATTCCTTTTCCAGGTCGCCCTGGACTCCGCCAGCGCGCTCGCCCTCTGCCATTCTTGGTCGCAGACGGAATGTCGTGAAGGGTCGTCATCAACTGCGAAAGGTGCGGTCTAGCTGGCTAGCTAGCTGAGCTGTGTGCGGTCAGCGACTCAATGCCCACCATGCACTTGGCGAGGCACTGACTTGGGCGAGCGGACGTGTCATAGGCTGCCAGCGCATGTGCCCTTTCAAGCAATGCATCGTATCCAAGGAAATGGAACCGCCTTCTCCATTCTACAGCATCCCCTTGTGGGCTGACGTGCTGCAAACCCCGACGTCACGCGACTGCATGTCGTGCTTGGTGCTGGAGGGCACTATACGCCCACGCCCGACCATGACGGAAAGCCTCCCAGTACTCGTCTCAATGCACCTCAGGACCTGCAGGCCCCTCATACTCCTGCCGTCTTGAACCGGGTCCTTGGCCGCACCCTTCAAGCTTTCTGACCCTGGTTGCATCATGCTCTGTGCACCGTTTCGACTGTGCGACAGTGGGCCAGGGCACCAACTCCTGATCAGAGCAAACGCGAAACAGTACCACTTTATTGGGCTCTGCCGGATACATGGCAGCCGGGAATATCAGGTGTCCAGAGCCTTGGGCCTGAGGTTTCGAAACCTCAGGCAAACAGCCGCATTGAGGCCGAGAGACACTTGGATATCAACATGTTGTAGAGAACAATGACTACAACAAACGGGATCGAGCACTTTCGTCGCGGACCTTTAGACAATGTCCATTGTACGTTGAAGTGGTGATTTCAAATCTGCAATTTCCAATAATCCACATGGGCTTGAGGAACTCGTTGGAACAACTCTTTTTCATATAAACTTGAGAAGCTGCGGCCGTGGACGGTAAACTGGGTTTCCATAACTCATCATACCATCCAAGTAACAATCTCCTAGAAGCTCCCAAAAATCTCCTGCTTGCCTAATGACGAACGGCACCGCGCATCCTGCAAGGAAACATATCTCATCGCCTGGCTTTGCAACTTGTGGTATCCAGGCCAGCCTGCCTGTTTGTGTGACGCAGAACTTCCGACCTGCTGAAAGCTCACGGAATCGATTCTCATATTCGTGGCAGCGGTGGTAAGAACTTTCGGGTCCCTCAAAAACACTCCCGTGCCTGTCACCTTGTGGTAATATAATTGATAACTCCTTCCGTAGTGCCTGGAATCCTCCGACATACTCTGCATCTGTTGCAGCATTTTGGTTTGACAAGACGGCAAATGCCATCGTGCGGCAAAATGCTACCAGCAACCGATGTCTTGATCCTGTTTTAGTTAATCGGGCTAATAAGTAGCACATGTACTGCCAGTTCAAATGATCTATGATATATTTGTCCATCACCTGCATATTGGGTAGTCCTCCACGATAATACTTCGACATTGTATCGTCCGAATAGGGCATAGAATCAACGACGACCCAAGGCCTGTCAACTATGGTTCCAGAGATCGACATTATCTAGATCATTAGATTCTTTCTCAACTACCAAAACCTGTCATAACATACCCTCTTTTCAATAATGGCATCTTGATATGGATGCTTAAAAGAAGATGTCCCTGGAAAGTAGCTGGTCAAAGGAGTGAATTCAATACTGCTCGGTCTCCAATCTGGGACCCAACTTGGCAGCTCGGAATCACCCGATGAGGAGTCTTTGCAAGCCAAGAATCTGCTCGATCGTTGTGTCTTGTTGCCCGACGAACTGTGACTTAGCTGACTAGAAGGCTCTGAAGGTGTAAGAGAAGTAAGTGCTATCTCCGCGGCTTCAGTGTAGACTTCCACAATACTCTTGCTGTAATCGATCATGCCCATGGGGAGTGTGCTTTGAAGGGATAACAGTGCAAAAACCCGATCTTTCGCATCTGTTGCCTCTAGTAAGCGACTTTGCTTCCATATGTACTCTATTCCAACGTCCTCTGTCCCTAAAATGTTTGAATGACTCTGGACGACATGAAAAGACAATGGTCTGAGGAGAAGCGTTGTCGGAATCTTCGAACCTTCCATCTGGACCATAAATATGTTTTGGATGTCAGTGCAACAACTTGTGAGAGCAGCACAATGTAAGAGAGCTTTGGTCGGTATTTCCACGGCTCCGGACATGAAAACAGATTCCCTTGCATTGGAAAATTCTTGTACAATCCAGATACGTCCAAACCAGGGGCGGGTGAGCAAGGACACCCATCCGTACCATCCGATATCAAAATAAGGTAGACCTAATTCCATTAAAGTCTTGTTTCGAAAATCCTGTTTGACTAAGGGCGCTGGATGTCTCTCGAAGAAGGTTCTCATCAGGCGGGCACCCTCCTCGTCGAATGGTTGCTGCTCCCCAAGCCAGAATATCACTTTCGTAGCTTGGCTGAAGATATTTGTCATCATTGCCACTTGTGCACTCTTTTCTTCAGTATCCTGTTGGTTGATACAAAGCGCATCCACCCAGAGTAAGCCCTCGAACCCTTGTCGTAGTAATTGGGATAATGCGCCGTGTAGACTGGGTGTAACTGATGCCCGGTGCCCATTACAAGAAATCGAGCGTTTTGGTGTCGGAACGCCCCATACGTAGGACAATGCAGTGAATTTTGTTTTGGAAATGAGGCGAAAGGGTTTCAATACCACGTCAATGCCATGCTCTTCATTTCCAGGTTTGAGCTGCAGTAGGCGGATGGAGTCTTGATGCTGAAGTGGGGCGTAAAGTCGCGTTGAACTCATAACTGAGACGCTGCATACTAGGCGAGGAAGTACGGTGACAGCTGAGTTTGAGCAGGCGCAAGCCTATTAGGCCCTTTATATGCACACGTGGCTCAGCTCAGCCTTGCTGAAGAATTCGGGATGAGGGGTACACCGGATTGATGCCTTCAGTTAAGAACAAACACGCAAGAATATGGTCCGCAGCTGGGCCCATTGCCGTTGGCCGCGTAGGCTGGAATTACGAGAACAAGAAACACGAAGGAAACCTTGTTGGTGATTGAGTGATGAGCGACAGCTACCCTCACTCAGTATTAATCCATACCAAGGCGCTATGTCCAAATCAGGGTGTGGCCATCAGGAAAACATTGGTTGGCGTGTGGCTTCTCTGTTTAGCTACACAGCTTCATCGTGTGGCTACAACATCACTTTACCCAACAAAGATCAAGTCAATCATAGAACTGGCAGGCTAATACCTTTTTTATTTTCGTAATCCAGCATCTCCGCTAACGATACATACATACAGCTAAGAATGTAAACTGATTCATCCCCTCCTCCATCAACCATTACCGCCTGAAACTGCTATTTACAAGCTAAAAGAGTGACAAAGTTGTGACCAGCACTTTGCAACGAGCCCTTCCAACATTTCTTCTGACATTCTACCCGGACCTGTGACTTTGGCGATTAGTCGTTGTCACGATTGCCTCAGTCAATACTCTAAGCCCGGGCACCATTCTGTTGACCGGCTGCAGCACCGTTGGCAGCATTTTGCCTGCCAGCGGTAGCGCCGTTAGCACCTTGTCCTCGCTGGCCTTGCTGAGGAGCCTGACCCTGCTGAGGGGCTTGTCCTTGCTGGCCTTGCTGTTGGCCTCGCTGGCCTTGCTGTTGGCCTTGCTGACCTTGCTGCTGGCCTTGCTGACCTTGCTGCTGGCCTTGCTGGGGAGCCTGTTGTCCAGCCGCTCCATTAGCAGTGCCTGCAGTACCGGCATTGCCAGTACCAGCGTTACCAGTACCAGCGTTGCCAGTTCCAGCGTTGCCAGTTCCAGCGTTGCCAGTACCAGCGTTACCAGTTCCAGCGTTACCAGTACCAGCGTTGCCAGTTCCGGCGTTACCAGCACCCGCTCCATTCTGAACCACCCCGTTGCCTGTTCCTTGGGCAAGGGCCTGAGCGGCGGCGAAAGCGGCGGCAGGGCTACCTGCAGGCTGGCCGGGCTGAGTAGGACCATTTCCCTGGACACCACCTTGAACACCAGTCTGGTCGCAGACGGTAGGGCGTACAGCCTGGCTAGACGAGCCGGTGGAGGCCATGTAGGCGTCGATGTTGGGAAGAACGTTGACGCAACGGTTCTGGTTGATCAGGTCAATGTTGGCAACAGCAGCCCTGCCCTGAATGGACATTTGCTGGAGCTTGTCGACAACGTCCTGGAAAGAACCGCCAGTGGCAAGAGTGCTGTTGGCAGCAATGACGTTGGGGTCATTGCCGTTTGCAGCGTCGATGATGGCCTTATGGTTGAGCTCGTCAACCTCAGCGTTGAAAGCAACAGTAGCAGCCTGCTTGAAGGCAACGTTGTTTTGGATGCTGGCACCGGTGTTGAGGAAGTTGGAGACCATGCCAGTGTCCGCCATCCAGTTGGAAACCGCAGTTGCAAGGTCATTTGCGTTGGGAGTTTGGCCATTCTGGACACCGGCACCTAGACCAGTAGGCTGGTTTTGAGCGCCCTGAGCTCCGTTCTGGGCACCCTGTCCCTGACGCTGGGCGCCATTTTGGGCCTGGCCGTTCGGGTTCTGCTGGCCATTTGCGCGTGTGTTGCCATTACCAGCGCCGCCCTGGACTTGAGCAAAAGGAGCAGCGTAAGCCGCGGAGGTGAGGAGAGAGGCAATGAGAATGTACTTCATATTGACTGAGGAGCGGATCTACCGTTTTTGAATGAATAAGATTATGTGGTTGGTCGTAGAAGGAGTGTAAAAAACGCTGAGAGAACGAAATGAAAGATATTAGCCTGCTAGTGATTGAGGAACCTGTCCGATGGCGGTTCAATGGGTGGTCATCCATGGACTATTTGTATTCCACGGCCTACATCCCCTGTGCTCCTACCCCAGACATGCTGATCGTAAGGGCATGACACGATATACCGAGAGATACACGCGATAGTCTGATGATGTAACAGAAAAGACATCAAGCTTTCGGTGATACGCCGGATAGATAGCGGAATGCTTGGTGCAACAGTTTCGAAGCATCGTGTTTGGTGCATCAAGTCTCTTCAGGGTGTGGAGAGAAACCAAGCGAGGGCTCGCTGCCAGAATCGCATACGACCCGTGCCGTTCTGCTTAGTGCACTATGCTATATCCGAAAGTGGAATTAGTCACCAACGTTTGGACTGCCGGTGTCGCAGTTTTGTCCGTGTCTGGGAAAAGGTTTCGTTGGCCTTGGCGCACGAACTACAAGCCTTTGCGGGAGATCACCCGTGTCGAAACTCATTCCTAAACGACCCACATCCGTCCAGGATCGGCGCAGGCTTGCCGTGCTTATCCAAAGCCCATTGGGCTTCCTCTGAATGATTGCCTGCAGATTGACAATGAGTCCATGATTGACCGGTATACTGCGCGGAATACGATGAATACGTAACGTTGCACGACATACCGCAGTGCATAAGAGACCTTGGCAGCATGAGCTTTGTTACCCTACCACCATTGTACCAGTCCGAATCGCTTTTCCAAAAGACCTCTGCAACAACTGTGAATGGATGAGATTCTCAAGTATACTCTAACACGCGCTAGAGTACAGCTATATGCATCACCACCTTTCTTGATGCATCACGTATCACTGGCAAGACTGAATGCATGATACCGAGTCAATGCCGCCATATCACGCATGCCATACTGTACAGCGTAGCACTGGATGTTGCTGACAAACAGAACGGCAGGCGATGCAGGCAACAGGAGTGATGAAACGTGCAGGCTTAGGCAGCTAGTCGATGTCAACAGATCAAACCGTTGCGGCGACCCAAACACTCATGGCAGAGAGAAGCCCGTGTCTGGAGACGGTTTGGTCGCGAGTACCATCTGGCCATCGACAGTCCCTCACAGTTCATTCTATTGCGTAGGATCCATACTTGTCTCAATCTTGCGAATGAACCGGGCAGGATTACCTGCAACCACTGTAAAATCAGGCACGCTCTTTGTGACAACACTGCCAGCGCCAACAACGCTTCCTCTTCCAATGGTGACTCCTGGTAGTATACATACGTTCCCACCAATCCAACAGTCCTCTCCAACATGGATCTCCTTGCCGAGCTCTGGTCCCTGGGTCCCGTTGCGAAGGGCAGGGTCAAGAGGATGTGTGCCAGAGTAGAAGCTACAGTTCGGGCCGACAAGGGTTCGAGAACCGATGGTTATGAGACAGGTGTCCAGGAAAACAGAGTTAAAGTTGACAAAGACATTCTCCCCAAAACGTACATTATAACCGTAGTCCATGGCCAGGGGTGGCTCAATCCATGGGTCATTGTCAAATAGCTTGTCGTCTTCTTCTGCTGCATGTACTTGTGCTGGGAGAGGTGTCTTGTCCTGGATGATGCTGGACACAAAGTGTGAAAACAAGACCCTGTTGTTACAAAGATCCATACATACTCTCGAAACAGCTCGGTAAGTTTCCTTCGTGACACGTCGCCGGCCTTGTTGTACCTGGCGCAGGCGTGTTTGCATCTCGCGCGCTCAGCTACAAGCTCCGGCGCGAAGGCATAATAGAGTTCGCCTCGCTCCTTACGCGCTTTGTTTTCAACGGCATCCATGGTAACTTTGTGCGAGATGCCGATAGTTTGTCTTAGTCTGAGCAGGTTACACTCGATGGTGGAGGCCAGAAGTTGCGGGGATGCATGTTGACAAGCTATCCCGCGAGTGGTCTAGTGTGCGGGTCTTAGAGGCTTCCGGCTGACGAGATGCGGCATGGAGAACAATGGCCAAAAGTCTATCATTCTTTTGAGCTTTGCTATTGTCCTGCCCTGCCGCAACTCGGGCAACAGTCCCGCAGGTGTACGTCCTTTTCTTCGGTGTGGTATAAAACCATGTTCGCTACATCGCCCTACGCCCTTTCGTGATACCACTTCGAAAGTCTCCACATACATCATCCACTCCTCCCGCCCATCGGCAATCATGTCTTCAAACGGCTCGTCTTCGAGTGCCGATGTATCGCCAGTTACAGATCGATCGAATGGGAATAGGAATATGCCATGGGCGTCTCGGGGTGGAGACAGGGACCCCCCGAGTGCAGCACCCGCTATCCAGCCAAAGGGTCCGAATGCTATGCCGTTAGAGTTCTACCCTCACGGCAAACGCTCGCTTTCCGGGATTGCTGTGCGTGCCTTTTGCTTAGGCTGTGCTCTTGTGTTTGGCCTCGCCGGAGCTATGCTTCTCGCGTACCATGGCAGCCACCTATGGCGACCTTTCCTATTTCTGAGCACGCTCTCCGTCTTTCATTTCCTCGAGTTTTACACGACAGCCGCGTATAACACTCCAGTCGCCAAGGTTGCGTCATTTCTCCTTACCAACGGCGATCAATACCGCATGGCTCATACCATGGCATTCGTCGAGACATTGGTTACGTCCTACTTCTTCCCCGGCTACCAATCGTATATCCACCCGCCTTGGATCATCGCAACGGGTATTTTGTTGGTGGTTATGGGGCAGACTGTCCGCAGTACGGCCATGATACAAGCAGGTACCAATTTCAATCACATGGTTCAGTCGAGCAAGAACGAGGGACATGAACTGGTAACACATGGGATATACCACTACTTCCGGCACCCCTCTTACTTTGGCTTCTTCTGGTGGGGCATTGGCACACAACTCATGCTTGGTAATGCCATTTGCTTCTTGGGGTATGCTAGTGTTTTATGGATTTTCTTCAAGAAACGCATTTTCCGTAAGTGGTGATTCCGTTGCTTACAAAAAATAAACATGGACTGACTCAAACAGACGAAGAAAAGCATCTGCTCGATTTCTTCGGCGAGGACTACAGAGCATATAAGACGCGGACGCGTATTTGGATACCTTTCATATAGAATGCTGTTTTAGAGGTAATAGCCTGTCCGATGTGTGTCACTGATGCTGTGGCATGGTGGCGCTCGATCCCTGCTTGATTATGCCCATCAATCAATATATAAAATCATGTACATATCTTGATGAGTGTCCTAAGCATATTGTTTGTGTCTGCAATTGTACGCTTCAGTCTCCCTTGTATATACGTCGTCACATGCCGCTCAAAGAATACGTTTCTGACTTTCATTCACTGATCAGGAAAGCTGAAAGTGAGGGAGGTACCACGTTCAAGTCCAAGTGCGCGTTGACAAAACATCACCCTCTGTCAAGGTTCTTTCTTCTCTGTATTTCCTTCAGTTTCTTCCAAGTTGTGCAAATTGTTTTGCAAGTCCGGCGTCGGGTCACGTGGTGCTGTTTGTTCAGATCACCACGACAGACCGTTTGATTACTGTCCCACACTAGAAGGAGCAATTAGGACACAGCCTGTCTGGTCCTTCCTCACTTCAACCTTCCACCAAGATCTAGACCTTGACATACTCTTCTCAAAACAGCCTTCGGCTTATGACAGGTGACGATACGCTCTATCAAACCTGTTTGGACGACTGCATTCGCGGCATCGAGGGCTTGCCCGTGGATCGATACTCCAGTTGTAAGACCAAAATATCTTTCAACTATCGACAGCCTCGTTCGCTAATCATCTTCTTTCAGCTTCACCATCGTCAACCGCTACCGGAAGAATCGGATCACACAAGTGTACATTCACGGAGAGCGATCCTTGCTCCGTTCAAGAAAATCGTTCAACATCTCAACATTCGCTCGTGCCGTTACTGTCGCGTCTCAACACCTGGAAACAAACAAGCCCATCCCCATCGTTCCAACTGCTTGCAGTCATGGACCGTTCACGATACGCAAACAAGCCCGCAGTGTCCCCAAGTGGTTTAAACTTGCAAGCTTCGTCGAAAGCGTCTGAGCGGGCCCAGTCGGGTACCGCTCCCCTGGCAGCAACTAGCGCAGGCGCCTCACAGAGGGTAGCCACTAACCTAGCTGTACAGCCTGTCGAAAACCCGGGTACAGTGAAGTTCAAGAAACATGGTGTCAAGATGGTAGTAGAAACCACTGGGCAGCAGCGTGCTTCTTCCATTCAGGTTCCAACATCTTCTCCTGTTGCTGAGCCGGCCAAAGTCGAGCCCGATAGTACTGAGTTGTAAGCATCTGATTGTTATTGTCAAAAGGCCTATAACTGGGAAATGCAGAACTTGACTAACCTTCCCAATGTAGGCATGTCGCTGCATCAACGATATCTGAACTGAAAGCGACTCAAGCTCAGAAACACAACGTCAAGCCTAATGATTCAGATTCTCTCGGAGAACTCTTCGCTCGCCTGAACCTCAAAACCTCCTCGCTTCTCTCAGTCGCTTCCGACAACAGCTCCAAATCTGACCAAAACAAGAACGTCATCCTGGCTGGAGGTCGTCCAGACCCTCCGAACACCGAACTAACTGGTTCAACAGTTTCCGAAGAATCGATTCCCAAACAGCTTGTTGCTGATCCACAGGATCTGCAGAAATCTCCCAAAGAAACAGAAAAAACCATAAGCACCACGCAAGTTGAACTAGAAGAAGAATTCCTGCATAAAGCTGGCGCTTTCATCGACACTCTTCCAGATACCAATGGAGGTACACCACAGCTCATCAAAGTTGTCTCGAGGAAGCTACGCAGGACGTATGCTCCGTCTGCAGACATGGATCAAAAGAGTGTCGAAGCTCTCAAAGCCAGATTCGCATTCGCCATTGCAACCTATCTCAACAAAGTCCTAGGTAAAGGACCAAAGACGCGTACACCTGAATCCATCAAGCAGACACTGAAAGATGTCGACGGTGACTTTCTCAAATTCTGCTCCATACTGGTAGAGGAAAACTACATCTCGCTTGAGACTCTTGATGATGTTGCTGGGCTGGTGAAGCATATCCTCAACATTCTTCCCAAAGCAGAGTCGGACGTCCTAGAGAGTAAGCCTGAACCCAACAAGCCAGTAAGCAACATGAAAGGATGGCCTTCGCAGACGATGCGCGACAATCGTGAGTCAATAGCATTCCGTATAGTTTATTCAATATTGACCAGAACTAGGAGCAGGCTACCGTACTTGTATGCTCAAGGGTGTCACAGCCGTCACTAGTATCAACCAACTGCAGGCTTTGGTTTGGGGTGGAAAGCTTGAGTCCATCGCAATGCCAGAGTCTGGCTCATCCACCGCTTTCGTCAAGTTTCTTACAGCTGATGGTTGCAAGAAGTACTTCGAGGAGACCATGAATGGGATTGAGGTTGTCTGGGACAACAAAACCGCTGTGGTGTATGTCGAGCTCGCTGAAGGCCCAAACTCCACCAACGACGTCATCCAAAGCTGCATCAACCAAGACATAACTCGTTGCGTCCGTGCTACTGGAGAAGTAAAGCATACCGACGCACAGCTTATGGAGATTGCTCGGGGAAAGAGCGAGGACAACAAGCGCGAGGTGGATCGCATCAAATGTGGGAGGAATTCACGAGGTGTAAGTTGCTTTGTACACTTTCAAAGTCAAGGGAATACTTACTGACCAACTTTAGTATGACTATGTCGAATTCCGCTTTGCCAACATCTATCACGCTCTCAACCTCAAGCGCGAGCTTGCAGATGACGAAGACTGGGAACACTGCAACGTCGTTTCCGTGCCTGATCCATGTGAGCTTGCCACGGGTATTCACTACGACGACTAGAGATAGTGAGAACCTCATGTTCGCTTCTTATCGAGGTGTTTTTCGATCGATTTGATCCCTATGAATGGCTGGTGTTATTCTTCTGCAAGGAGTGCTAGGCTCAGATGGGTTTGCTGTCCATGTAAGATTCACAGTGAAGATGCTTTAGGGGCAAACAGAACAAGTAGTTAGACAGAAAGGCTGATCGGTTAAACAGCTTGTAATCGTCTTTACTCATGGCACTCCGGCTGGGATGCTTTATTAAGCATCGAGGATGGATTGTACGTGCTCGATAGTACCTGATAATAAAAATTGATTTTCTAATTGCAGTGTTCTCAATGAAATCGGGGAGTGTAGTTCAGTGATTTTGCTGTGATGATTTTGATTTTGCGAAAGGGATTAGTTCCAAAAAGCAAATCTGCCTTTAAGAGCGGGATGCAAGGGCACTTTGAGTTCATCTGAATAAAACAGCTTCAAACGACCAAACTTGAATCTATGCAATTAAACCGGAATACCAGGTGCCCGCCATTCATCATAAGGGAGGCGGGCGAACAAGCGTCATTTTTATCGCTACTAATACAATCCGAGATCCTCAAAAAAGCAAAAGAAAAGAGAAAACAAGTATATGCGCACCTCAGCAGCTGAAGTCCAAGAAACAAGTTGAAAAAAAAGGTGTGATAGCATTACCGCAAGGTGCTCCCCGCAACTGTTCAACGCCGTTGGTACTCCATGTTCGTGTGTGTGCTACTGCATCTCCTACTGTCCCGTGCAATCGTCCTATTGGTTCACGGCCGTGAAGCTCGCATCTGTCATCTCTGTGTCGCCATTCTGTGGCGCAGGGGCCGATTCAGCCATCGATGCTGGAGGCTGCTGCGCGGCACCAGATTGAGCGCGTGATCGACCCCCCTCTTGTTCATTGGCCGTTGCGCCTGCAGGACGCTGTTCGTCGTAGGCGGGATCGAAGTACTGGCGTTGGGGCTGGGACTGGGGCTGCGCCGGTTGCTGGGGTTGCAGTGCGGGGAGGGAGTGGAGAGGAGGGAGGGATGCCGCAGCGACTCCGTTGACACCGCTGGCAGGCGGGCTCGTGGCTGTTGCAGCGGTGCTGCCGCCAGAGGTGCCGAAGTAGTTGCTCTGTGGTTGTCCTGGGTCCGGGGTGCTCTGCGCGCTGCTAACGCGATTCACGCCATGTGAGATCTGGCTCATCGCTCCTGTCCTTCCTTCCGGGGCTGGCCTCTCACTCTCGCCGCCCGCAGTGCTGCTGGCGCCACCAGCGGCACCAAGGGGTGGAGTACCCTTTCTGTTGTGGCTCCGCTTGCTACGCAGCGGTTTGTCTGTTGGAGTGGGTGGTGGACTGCTACTTCGGTCGCTGTCGTCGACGTTGTATTCCATGTGCTTGTTGAGTTGTTCAAGGAGAAAAGCGCGCTCAAGGCGCATCTTCTGGATCCCGCGATTCAGACGGGTTATCCGCAGGCGCGTACCGTCATTGTTGTCTTCGATATCGGTTATCCGGCGACGTAATTCGATACATTTGCGGTAATAGGCGGTTTCGACGGATGGCGGCAGGTCTTTTGAGGCGATTGCGCGAGATGCTAGACGTGGCTCTTCAGTAAAAGGCGCAGTTCAATGGCATGCGACGCGCCTTACGAGGTTGTGGCATCTTTGTGCTTTTTCCAATGTTTTGGTGTATGGCTCCAGAAGTTCGCAATCTTGTTCCAATAGATGGTGTGGGCGTCGCGTTCGGTGGATGCGATTATTTGACGATACGGGGTTGTTGGTTTGGGATAGTAGGGTGGACGCGCTCACGTTGAAGCTCGAACCTCTGTGGGGCCGACGTTGTTCCGAATAGCCTCACCTCCTTTGGTAGTATGGCCTTGGCGCCGATACAGTTTACGCGCACGCCTCAGACGCTGTTCAAGATCGGCAGTCAACCATATACTACAATGGCAATTGACTCTATGTTGTCTTCTTCTCTCCTTGTATGTTCAGCTTATTCATTCATTTCATCCAGGTTACGCAACGCATATGCAAGAGCAACAACACTTATCGTTACTTAATTCGGCTATCTCACAAACCCCAGATCCTCTGCCTGAATAATCTTTCTGCATGACAGCTTTATCCGTACAACTGTTGACTGGGTCCGGTAAGCCATGTGATTCCGGCGAGAGTGCAGATACACAAAGCAAATGAGGTCATCAATCTTCACTACATCAATTCCAAAGTATGGAGAGTGAATCACGAAATGCGCCTTTCTATTTGTTGCAGTATAAATAAAGTGAAAATAGCTATACTATTCTACATGAGTCATGCTAAGCAAAGGCTAGACTAAAAATACATAGGTAAAGAGCTGATCGTCCTAGCATGGGATGAATCGAGGCCAGTGTCAACATCGACGTGTCTATAGGTAATCCAAAGGCAGTTGTCGGTGTGATCTGTTCTTGATTGAGACTCTGACAACACGCCAGAGATCAAGAACTACAAACATCAACATTGCGTTGGCTCCTCATGGCTAATTCAACCATGGGAGTGGTGCTTAAAACCGGGCGACACATGCTGTTGCCTTCCTCATCAATGATGTACCCAGGCTTTGACTGCGCAAAAGTTCGATTGGCAGTGGACCCTCGCCTAGCATCTCTTCCAAATCGGAACCAAAGAGCTGCGAATGAGCCTACAGGGTATCGTTTAATCATAATCATCAGATTGGGAAAGAATTGCTAGTACCCGGTTTTTCTTCTGGTACTGCTTACTTGGAACTTTGGTTGATCTTTCTTCATCTAAGAGGGATAGCCTCTCCAAATCTAGTTCTTGTAAGAAAAAAACACGGCGACAGTTTTCGCTGTAAAAAAACATTTTTATTTTTGCCTCATATCATTCTGATTGTATATAAGACTGCGACACTCCAATGAATGTAAAGTCTCAAAGCATCATCAATCTCAACTTCGTGCTCACACTAAAAGTTGAAATCAAGAGATATTTACACTTTTGCGATACTAAAGACTTCTGTAAATCACCCTGAATTGGCAACGTCTTCCCGTGGATATCCTCTAACTCATAGCCAAGACAATTTAGAAATCCTCCTTGCCCACTATGGAAGCGCGCCGGGCCGCCGCTGATCAAGCTGTATTGCACCAGACCGACATCCTGCCACGCAAAAAGCTGTTGACTGTTTTTCCTGTTTTGGCCATCTCGCATATAGTATGCTTTGTAGATCAGACGGGAATAGGCGTTGCCCTTCCAACAATTGGACGAGACCTAAATGCCGAAGACACAATCAGCTGGGCAGGTACGAGCGCGCTGATAGCAAACACCATCTTCCAAGTACTGTACGGGAGAATGAGTGATCTATTCGGTATGTCGTACTTCAACATCAGAAAAAAGAAACACTGCTGATACAACTTACAGGTCGAAAATCCGTCCTCCTGACCGCCCTTGCCCTCCTCACATTTTCAGACCTTCTTTGCGGCCTCTCCCGGAATGCTACTATGCTCTACATTTTCCGAGCTCTCGCTGGTGTCGCCAATGGTGGCATTGTCTCTCTCTCCGCTATGATCGTATCCGATATCGTCACATTGAAAGAGCGCGGAAAATGGCAAGGCATAATCGGAGCCTGCGTTGGTATCGGCAACATGTCTGGTCCTTTTGTCGCTGCAGCTTTCGCCCAAACCCATAATTGGCGAGGTTTCTTTTGGGTCCTGAGTCCCGTCGCCGCGGTTTGTAGTGTCGTGTGTTTGATTGTGTTGCCGACGCTGAAAGACCAGCCAAGAGCGGATATGAAGACAGTTTTGAAGAGGGTCGATTACGGTGGAATCTTCTTCGGGAGTGCAGCATTGATACTCTTGCTCATCCCCATTTCAGGAGGGGGCGACTACTTCGAATGGAACTCTCCGATGGTCATTTCTATGTTGGTTCTAGGAGTGTGTTGTCTGTTTGTTTTCCTTTACGTTGAGCACCGCGTTGCTACTCTACCTATGATGCCTCGTAAGTCCCCACTTTATTCCAGACTAAACATAACTAACAAGAATCCAACATAGTTTCTCTTTTTAAGTCAGTTCCTGTATCCATCATGCTCCTCCAGAACTTTCTCTTCGGCATGGTACTATATTCACAAGCCTACTATCTTCCTCTTTTCATGCAAAACGCACGACGCCTATCTCCACTGACAACCGCATGCCTTATGCTTCCCATATATGGCTTGCAAGCTCTATCATCCATTGCCTCGGGTCAGTATATCTCACGCTTCGAACACTATGGAGAAGTAATCTGGACCGGTTTCTTCCTCTGGACTCTCGGCGTTGGTTTAACTTGTATGTTTTCACTCAACACTCCGCTATGGACCATGGCCGTCGTTCTCGCCATTCAGGGTATGGGTGCCGGATGCGTATTCCAGCCTGTGCTCGTGGCACTTCAAGCACACTGCACAAAAGCCCACCGCGCCATTGTCATTTCGAATCGCAATTTCATAAGGAGCTTGGGTGGCGCGGTAGGGCTTGCAATCTCCGCAGCAGCCTTGCAGAATTCACTGCGCAAATTCATGCCAGCTGAATTTCGATCACTGGCACTCAGCTCATACGATATGCCACCTTTTGAGACCCTAAATAATAAGCAGATATTGCTTATCTTAAAGGCATACGCAAAGGCGAGCCGTACAGTTTTTATCATGAATGTTCCGCTCATGGTAGTGTGTTTGGCAGGGTGTTTTCTTATAAATGACAGAGGGCTGGTGAGACCAGGAGAGGAGAATGAAGGTTTAGAGTTGGGTAACAATATTATGATAAGAGACGATGACGAACAAAGTCGAAGCAGTCATGGGAAATAGGAAAGTTTTCGTCATTCACAAAAAAACAACAATGGGGTGGGTTTTCAAGGCATGGGCAGGAGTTTGTTCACTCGCTTTCATTCTTTACAACTGGCCAAGTACAATAATTGACATGTTTATGTAATATTCTTCAGGCTTCGCTCTCATAGAATAGATAGTACCTCTTGCCGTTATGTATTCCAACGAAATTCTTGATCAATTTATCACCTCTACTTCACAACTCTCTCCAATTCCACGCCCTCTCCCATGCATATGCGGCTTCTAAGACCTGCATTTCATCCCACCACCTCCCGACAATCTGCATACTAACTGGCAATCTCACTCCATCACTTACACCCGGTCCCTCTTGCACATCCAGCATTCCAATCGGTAGCGCAATCACAGGGTGCCCGCTCTGATTGAACGGCGCTGTATTCGCCGTGAGCCCAATCTGCTTCGCTATCTGCTCCAACGGCGTCGCATCAGCCGGAGGATGGCTTGTCCCCACATATGGCAGCGTAGGTGTAAGCAACAAATCAAACTCGCGTAACGCAGTGTCGTACGAATCACGCAGCTGTCTCGACAAATTGGTCGCTTTGGCTAGGAGATTGGGGAATTGCTGTGTAGCATAGAGACCGTTTAGGTAGATATTTTTTGTGGAAGAATATGCTTTATCCCAGTTTTGCGGCGTCATAGCGTCGTGGAAGAGGGTGTTGAGAGGAAGCATTTGGTGGGTGCGGCGGCCAAATGGACCACTGGTCTTGGAAAGGAAGCCACCGACTTTCGATATACCAGTCCATATCGCGGCACCTTTGGCGTGAAGCGGTATGGATACTTGGCTCACAGTTGCGCCAAGGGAGGTGTATTTCGATGCGGCTGTAAGGAAGGTTTTGAGTACACGGGGGTCCATGGCGGGCGTGGAAAGGGACTCGGTTATGATTGCGAATTTCTTGCCTTGGAGCGGCTTTTCTATGGGGAGACTGGATATGGAGCTGTATTCTGGGATTTTGGAGGGATGGGGGGCTGCAAAGGAACGATCGTCAATGTTATCATTACCTGCAATGGCTTCCAGCAAGGTCGCGTTTTCGAATACAGTACGTGTCATGGGGCCGACATGGTCGTTAGTAGGTTCATTGCTGCCACACCCTGTGTATGGAACCAGCCCAAACGTGGGTTTCAAGCCCACGATGCCGCAGTTGGCAGCCGGGACGCGGATACTTCCTCCTTGGTCTGCCCCAATGGCTCCATCGACCTCTCCCAGTGCAACAAGTACTCCTGATCCGCTCGAACTTCCACCTGCGCTGTAGCCTCTCGCAAACGGGTTCTCTACTATACCCGTACCAGAGGAGTGACTTGTCGCCGAGTGACACAGGTTCTCACAGACCGCTTTCCCCAGAATCCTACCACCAGATTCCAGAATACGCGTAACAACTGTCGCATCTACATCGGGAACATAGTCTTTGATGAAATCGGTACCCAGAAGCATCGGCACACCCTTGACAGCTATGTTGTCTTTGAGGGCAAAGGACTTGCCATGCAGCCTGCCTTGACCGTCAGCTTGCTTGTCAGCTATATCGCATCTCCAAGCCCATGCCCCATGCTTGTTCTCTGATCTTTCTGGGAAACGTATATTTTCTCTCGGAAAGCGTTCCTCATCGACATATGGCACGTAATCTGCAATTATTCAGCACCTATCTGGTGAAGGGTTTGAGCTATAAACTACCGTTCAAAGCCATTAGTTGTTCACTCGCATCATGAAAGACAGCAAGTAGGCGTCGGTAGTCCTCCTTCTCTTTTTCTTCTATGGTCATGCCAAGCTCAGAGCAAAGCCTTTCCAGAGTTTCCTTTGTGACAGGGTTGCCATGGCTGACATCTAACGAAAACACTGACATTGTTTTCGTATATGAAGTGAATTTCAATATTGTATATGCGTCTCAAACAATAGTCAAGTTGATATAATGGCGATGTGAGATGCTTGATAGTGGTTTCAATCTGTCCAAACATGTCGCTAATACATAATAAAATCGCGCGTGTGATATCCAAGGAAGATTCTGATAAGGGAAAATATCCAGTGACTACAACAGCCCGACGCATGTCAAAGAGTCTAAGTGATGTGCTAAGAGTAATGATAACAGGAATGTGGGGTTGGTGGGTCGCTGCACCCATGCATCGGGATGGTTATTCCCGATCAGCCAACGTACCAGTAGCAACCTGCGGGACAAGCAGATGTTGATCCTAGACCACGCTATCCCATGTTTTAGGCAGCTGCTTATGTGTAGATAAAGATAAGGACGTTGCCTTTTAAGGGTCTCGAAAAGCATCTGGACATATGACAAATAAGAATTCCATGAATCAAATGAGAGCAATATCAACACATTTGGACGCATCAAAGTTTGTTTGAACACTTTAACAGAGCTCTGTAAATACAACCCAATAGACATCCTAGTGTTCAATCATGGTCCATGTTGAGGAATATCTGCAATTGCCCCGGGATTTTGAAGGTGTGGACTACTATATCAAGCATAAATTCGATCCCTGACAAAACTTTGTAGGTTTCGGAGAAGAGGGTCATGATGCGCAATGGCCGAACGGAGCTCGAATAGCTGTATCCTTTGTTCTCAACTATGAAGAAGGTGGAGAGAGAAACCCAATGGACGGGGATGGCACCAGTGAGCCGTATCTCTGGGAAAAGGGCCCATCAGGCGGCGGAAGAGAGCAGCGGCATCTCAACGGTGAGCAGGACTACGAGTACGGTAGTCGATGTGGTTCCTGGCGCATACTGCGTTTGATGAAAGAGTTTGGCTGGAACATGACATTGTGGGCTATTGCTGTAGCCATGGAGAGGAATCCTCCATTTGCCAAAGCTTGTGTCAGAGACGGTCATGAAATTGGTGCTCATGGATACAGGTGGCTGGACATCTGGGACTATTCGCTAGAAGAAGATAAAGCTTACATCAAGAAGACATGTACAGCGCTCGAGGCAGCTACTGGTATGAATTATGAGATACTGCTATTTCAGTAGAGTTGACTGCATATAGGCCAATTTCCTGTAGGAGCGTATTTTGGAAGAGGCACGCCAAACACGGCGAGCTTGTTACCTATAATGTGGAAGGAGATGGGTCATAAGATGCTGTATACCTCAGAGGTGTACAATGAAGACTCCCCGTACTGGATCGATCTCCCATGGGAGAACGAGTTGCCTGACTCAGAAAAGGAGGGTTTGTTAATGCTTCCATATAATTATGACTGTAGGTCAAATTCTTCTCGAAACACATGGTACTGAACTAACGTTGATATGAGGCAATGATGGAAAATTCCATATGTTACCGGGCTTCGTCAGTTCAGCCGGTGCCGTATATGAGCAGTATCTGAAAGACACGTTTGACTGCCTGTACAGAGAAGGCGGAAAGATGATGACTATACCCCTGCACTCCAGGATCGCTGGCAAGCCGGGCAGATCGGAAAGTCTGCGAAACTTCATGAAGTATATTTCTGGCAAAGAAGGTGTTTGGGTAGCGACTCGAAAGGATATCGCCAGCCATTACCGCAATACATTTCCTTACAAACCGGGATCGAAGACGGGCGGATCTAATTAGCAAGCATAGCTGTTTCTCGTGTGACTGCAGAGTAAGAAAAGAAAGGGAAGCCAGGAGTTCATTCATCTCAGTGTCCAGAGTAGGGTCGTGGTTGAAAGGGTCCATGTTGACACGAAAGCCAAATCCATCAAAATCGTTATGAGAGGCGTGAGACGCATCGTGTCGCAACCCAATGCGTTCAAATACGATAGGGTTATGTAGGTTTGAGGACGCATCACCGCACATATGAATGGTATAAGCAGCGCTACTACGAGTATAGAAGTACTGTGACGGTGTGCGGACTACTTCGCACTGATCACTGATAACGTGCTCCTTGGTCATGTGACGACGGGGCACTTGTCTCTGCTATATAGAGTACACTTCAGTGGAGTTTGAGCAGAGAGCTTCTTCTACTCTACAATAAACAACACCTTTTCAAATTTCGCTGATATCTTTGTTTTTCTGCGCTTTCTGCTGCAGTGACTGGTGGTATCCTCCCGCTGAGTAGGCATCGTGGTCTCGCACTCCCTACACCCTCTCAGTATTAGTAAGACTATAGCATGTAAATTTCAGTAAACAAGGGTGAAGACATAGATACAAAAGCCAAGCGATGAATCAAAATGTAACGGTGTTTAGGTAGCAGTAGAGCACTGAAGCACGTCACGTCGAGCTCGTTGTGAGTGTCTTGCGTGTGGCAGCACCGGCATGTGTATAGTTCGAGCATCCTTGACAGTGAAATATCAATCTTGTAAGGACGAAGGGCATGGGAAAGTAACACTCAATGGTTTCATTGCAACAGTCTGCATCGGACACGTCAACTGTTCGACTATCGTAATAAACTTACAATGGTATGTGTACAGTATATTACAATTGGCTAGTAGCCAGGAGCTGAATTTGGAGCTGACTAGAACCAGCAATGATACCGGGATCTGACTGTGGAGCATGAATGTTAGCGACTGTCTGGAGGTTAAGATGGCAGTGAAGCCGTAACTTCCTTTAACCCGAGCAAAAGAAGTCGACGATGTGCTGCTTGCTTGAGTGAGTTAATGTTAGTACCGTTGACCAGTACGAGGGTTATAAAAATGTTTTGCCTATGTAAAGGCTCCAACGCGCCTAAGAAGAATAAAGGAAAAGAGAAGAAAATTCACAAGAGCATTATATAGTGAGCGTGAAGCGTTAGTTTACATGAAAGGCGCAGAAAATTAACGTAACATCGTAGAAAAAAGAGAACATGAAATTCGTGGTGGTCGTGATGGGGTACAAGGAAACGGAGCGCACTGAACACATCCCATAGATTGGGTGAGGAACCGTTGGCATGATTAAAACTCGGATTCCGGGCCGTCGGAATACCCTTCGAGGTAGGAATAGTCTGAGAAGATGGAGTTGGTACCAGAAGGCTCTCCAGGCTTGAACTCAGCCATCTCTGGAGTGGTAGTGCTCTGGAGTTGATGCTCAAGCTCGGTGCTGCCGGGCTAGTCATAATGAATGTCTGAGGGCTCTTCAGGTTCGTCCTTTACTTCTACTGCACTGGTTTGACTGGACTTCCACACAGTCTGAGGGAGGAGATGAATTTCGTATATGTGTCCTGCAAGCACTCGTACGTGCGTGGTGTATTCCAACTCTCTAGTACCGGCGCCCGAGGACGGGTTGCTTTCACAGTCGAAGCATCTATAAACAATGGCACCGTCATCGCGAACGCTTTTGTATTCTTCCTGGTGACATTGCTCAAAGTGGTCCAAGAAACTGACCTTTGACGTCCATTTTCTTTTCTTGTTCACTGGACACTTGTTTCCGTCTCCTGGGCATCCATATGGCTTCACAGGCGGCGTGTCCTTGGCTGGCTTTTCGTGACTCGGTCCTCTGCCTTTTGAAGCCCTGCGCGAGCGTTTATCGTATGGGGGGAAAGGAGCCAGACCTTCGTCAGGTCCTCCGGACATCTTTCGCTTGGGATTCACGTGGGTTTGCACGACTGCTTGTTGGTCAAGTACTAGTTGAGGTCAGCTTGTGAAGATAGCGTGGTAATAATTGTTCACTTACTATGGACATTGATCACCTGGTCTAATTGTTCCTTTGTTAACTCTAAGAGGCTGTCAAGTTCTTGATGGTTGCCAGCTTTCTTTGAATCCTTGTGTGTCTTGATGATCGAGTGAATTTCCGCTAGACTTATGTTGGCTGACAGCATGTCGCGTATAATTGCCTTCTGCTCCGCAGTGCGTAGATTCTCCGCATCCACAACCGTGTGTTGATCAAGTACTATTTTAGGTTAGCTGGTGAAAATGGCGTAGTAATATTGGTCCACTTACTATCGGCACTAGTTGCCTGGTGTAATTGTTCCATTGTTAACTCTAAGAGGCTATCGAGTCTTTGACAGAAACCAGCTTGCTTCCAATCCTTATGTGTCTCGACGAGTGAGTGAATGCACGCTCGACTTATGTTGGCTGACAGCATTTTGAGTACAATTGCGTTCTGCTCTGCAGTGCCTGGATTCCCCACAAGCTGCGGATCATGATGATGGAACTTGGGAGCCATCATTGCGGCAGTCTGTGGATAGACAGTAGGTCCGCTGGCTGGACATTCGATTACATGGTCCATGGCTGCACAAGTTGTCTGGGTTGAGATATGTTCCTTTTGGGGATTAACACGATATCAATGCGAAAACAATGGTAGGTCTTTGAAAGAAAGGAGCGTCGGAAAGGGAGGGAATGAGCGCAACGGTAATGCGAAGCACACCAAGGGGACCATGTCCGGGTGTAGCTGTTGACGATAGCGAGAGAAAGATGAAGACAACGAGCCTGCGTCGGAAGGTATATAAATGAGTGTGACTAAAGTAAAAAGAATAGGGAAAAGGGCCGTGTACGGGTGGGCTTGCTAACGATAGTGAGTAGAGAAAATTCAAATGGCGAGCATGCGACTGAGAAGGGGTAGAAGAAATACACAAGAAGTGCAAAGAGTGTCCTTGCAGAAGGGATCGGCACTCTAGGCATGAAAAAGCCCCGAACACAGAAGTCAAAGTCATGTATTACGGGCAGCTGAGTCGTGAGAATACAGCCCTCTACATGGCTTCGTACGTTTCAACGGTCACTGACGCGTTCCCCCTCCCTGGCAAACGCCCATAATCGATAATGTTTAAACATTTCAGCGGCCAGACTGTGCGTGCGTCGTTGAAAAATCGAGTTGACATGACACAGAGTCTTGCCGAAGCGGTGGCTGCTGCAATTATTAGATGTATCAGTTCGTGGGGATACCTTACAAACATGGCCATAGTGGCCCTTGGTGCAACTTATACTTGGACATGGGATCGCCGCCACCAGGTATGGCCATGTACCAGCTGCAGGTACTGACTGCTCCGAGCCAATCTTGACAGCAGGACTATCTACCGGCCCGCTTTTACTTGTAGGGACATGTACCGGTATTGTGTGTAATAACCATAATGTATGTTTCTCGTGTCTTCACCTGTGGTTGCAGCTAGCTGTCTAATGTTGCTTTGTTTTCTTGGTACTATGGAGACGTTGAGATACGTCTAAACCTGGCTCAGGTACTCTCCCTGTCAGCCATGTGGTGTCGCCAGGTGGTTACCCTGTCTGGATAGGCGGCGGTCAAATAACACGTCGTAGACTCTGTTTCTGTAAGGCCTAAGGGGCCACACGTCGCACCATGTGCGCTTCATCGCTTACTTGTCTCCAAGCCGCCTCAACGAACGCATGGACCGCAGGCCATTGTCCTCAGCGATGCTTTCTCCCGTCTGCCTGCTGCCGGAAAGCCGCGTGGCTAGCCATCGTGTGACGAGCCAAACAGTCAACTTTTGCCTATTTATGCTTCGTAATTGCTTTTTGGCGTTGATAGGCGGCCGCCCGCCCCGAGGAAAAACGCCGACACTCGAAGTGGCTTTCGTGCTTGGCAGCAATTGCGGCCAAGCTACCACAACGCTAAGAACATGGATATCGAGACGTGCTCGACATTCCACATGCGCCAAACGGCAGATGCCAACCTAGTAAATCTCGATTTGGGTTCCGCAGGTTTGGTACTTCCCATGAACCCAGTCCCAGCAGCTTCGCCTACCCTGTGAATACCCAATGAATCCGACTCTTCTTCGCTGCATCACCGTCTCCAACGAACCCCACCCCTCCCATTCGCCGCCTGGTCTTCCTGAAAATTCCTCATTGGCGGCCGATGGAGAGCTCACTTTGCTGGCCAAAAGCCATCATTTCAATGAGAACAGCAACAATGTGCGTCCAAAAAGCGTCGCTTGGATCACCGGCTCCCAGGATCTTGTCCATCAGCGATCCACCCGCGGCAGCGGGCGCAATCCATGGGGGCTCCCGCGGCTTACGATCCGCAAATGTGGCCTGTGCTGTCCGCGTGTTTTTCTGGAAGGATGTCCATGGACTGATGGAGGCCAGGCCCCTCTTCCGGTTCCCGCTCTCTAGCTTGCCCAGCAGCACCAGGCTCGAAATGCAAAAAAGTCCACCACTCGGTCCGTCTGGCATTAATGCCTCGAGCTAACGGTAAATCACAACAAATGCCATACTCATCACGCCAATCAGTGGCAGGGAGCTCATCACGTCGACGAATATAACGCATTAACTGCATGGGTGACGCATTTCTGCCGACCCCAGCGCCAATCTTCAGACCCCGTCATCGTACCCAACCACGTGCGCCGTTTATTACAGATCCATTAATGGATGTTTAGACTTATCTGCAAGCCCGTATGCTGCGTGACAATGGCGTGTACATGGCTGCGGTTCCCTGCAATATCAAACGTTTCACAGTCGATCGACCTTGAATCTTCGCCTACTCAGTTTTAACTCGTCAACCACACCGGCCCTGGACAAGATCTCGAGAGAACACTGAGTCTGGGCATATGGCAAGAAGTGATGACGTGAGTGTAACAAGGATACACTCTGGCACAGAGTCATCCACGATGAAGAGAAAGACTAATAGATGCCTAGCTACGAATCTGATCCATGTTCAACAATCGCTCGCACCCCTCGCCTACACCCCATCGGTACCTTCCTTACACTGACCACCTTATTCTGCAATATCGAATCCAGGAACGCAATGTACACAAGATTCAGAAGATTGACAATGTCTACATAACAACGGCGAAATGCCTATTGAAGACGAAGAGGACGAAGAAGTAGCGACACCAGATACGATGCTAGATGCATCCCAGGCAGCGAGTCGTGGAGAACACCTCTCACCCGGAAGGGGCCAGAATAGAGCTGCAAGAATGGCTAGGATCAGCCCATGACGATTGGCTGGATCCAAAGGTGAGAGAATTCCATTTGGATTGAGAATCATGAAACCTCTGCAAAAGTGCGCATTGCGATATGTTTATTGTTCCAACGTTGTTTGCGTCCTGGTGAGCTGGGAAGAAGTACCTCTCTCCTCGAGTAGATTGTTTGAGCGACTGGCTCGCTCGAGGACGACATGGTGTGCTTGCTTTGACGCTGCCTTGTGCTTACCTGATAAACCTAACAGAACATTCATGTTCTAGGGCTGTCGGCGAAGGTCCCAGCATCACCTCAAGTGGGAGTAGCAGCAACGTGCATCGCAGTATAGAAGTCGTGGTACAGCCGTTGGGGTAGACCCGTCTTCCGTCCCAAGCCCGTCTGGGAGGTTTGGAGCAGCAAAAGCATGGTTGAGTGTTTCCTACGAAACCCCTTTTCTTGGCGAATTTATTGTGCTCGAAATCTTTAAAATATCGCAACGTTATTTTTTGTTTTGTCCATCTTGCGCTTTTTGTCGTTCCCGATACGGCGTCGAGTGGCATGGGGTTGTCACACCGCCTGTGGACGCCCAAACTGTAATCCTGGTGCTTTGTCGGCGCCTATGTGCAGTAGGAAAGGGCGCCACCTCGTGTTTGTCTCATCATGACTCTATACCACGTTGTTTCTTGTGAGCGATGGCTAGCCGACATCCCATTGGATGGGGCGATCTCGATCTGGATATCTTTCCCGCAGCCATTGTTTTTTTTATTATGGGCAGTTAGCAGACGCTGTGATGAGCTGTCACCAAGAATCAACAGTATCCAAACTTCCTTGATTGCCTGGTGGAATCTATCGGTGAGCACATCATGCACAATCGACAAAAGTACAGCTTGACTCAGTTAAATGCGCAACGCCACAATGACGACGCTTCTGCTCCTACATTTTAAGCTATGAGATTCTGATACATGCCCAACCTTTAAAAAAAACGACAAACGATGACCTGGTACAGTCATGGTTACACATCATCACAGCTTCCATGAGGGTCTGCGTGCGCGGGCTTGTCTTCGTGGTACTTGAACTGCAAGTAAGCTGCCCAAGTTACAGCAGAACGCCCCTGATCTAGATCTGATAGTAGTACCCTGGATTCGAGGAAGCTATTCAGCATTATTCCTGACTTGCGTGCAACCCAGTTATGATGCTTTTCATGACATTGCAGTCGAAACACACAGATGTTGGCTGCTTTTCTAGACCGAAGCCCATCTAAGACGTTTGGCTTATCAACCTGCATCTCGATCGAAAGACGAATCAGTACTTTTATTGAGCACGCAGCATCTTCCTTTGTCGCAATGTTCCACGTCGCATGGAAACCCTCGTGGCTTCCGTGTTGCCATGACTGTGGCACAGTAGCTGCACTGCAACCAGGTACGTACCAAATACCTGGGACGCGGGCTCGATTACGCCTGTCAAGCACAACACTAGCAGCTGTGGTCCTGTTATTAGCGCACTATAAGGGAATTCTCCAACCCCGCGGCCAGAATCTACTGCAGAATTCTTGAGTTGCGTCAATAAGACAACCTGAAGTAGGCAGTCATGTCAAGACTAGACGAATCACAAGCGAGTTACTCTAGTCATTCTCTACTTTATATACCATTGCCTGACTCGGACATGACTAAGCTGCGTCGGGCTGGGTCAAGTTTAGTTGGTTTGGAATGTATTGGGCCAAGTCCTAACAATTTTTTCCAACAGGTCGTTCGGCAAGTGAAATGTGCTAGTGCACTCTAGTACTGGTCTGAATCTCCATTGCTAACACTCCTATTCAGGCACATGCACGTCAGCTGCTTTTGTGCCGATACCTTCCCGCGATAACATCTTATCAACCTTGATCGAGAACTAAACACATTCTCCACTTATCTATAGCAATGTATCCTATCCCACTCCAGTTCTAGATCGTATCTGACCTCCACCTAGAAAGATTTCATGTTGGCACAATGCTCTTCTTTTCACCTCAGGTACAAGTTGGTTATCTATTCGTGCTGAGGGATATAGGCCTGATCATACACCCGAACACCTCCAAATGTTATGCAGTCTCGCCTGACACGTATAGCAACACTGATGGGTGCAGAAGCTGACATGGAAATATTGCATGAATTCCTATCCTAGACTGTAACCATATGCTACCATACCATCGCATCGTCAATATGAGCGACTAGCAGTCCTCGACACACAACAAGGAAGCATACGGGCACAAGACCGACTGGAAATGTGTATACTAACCCTCTTGGATGCCACGTAACAGAAGAGCACCTATCTTTGAAAACACACACTTAAAACAACGCCAAAACTACCTTTTTCCGCGGATCAATATGCATACTGGGCGGACGCGGTTGTGGTATCTAACAACAGAGTGAAACAAGTATTCATCCCAGAACGCCGGCGCGCGCCAGCCTGGAGAAATTTTGATCATAACCGACGACAAGAAAAGATATGAACGGATTTGGAAATCAAGCACGAACGCGACCACTGCGCCGGACCATGGTTGTGCTGTTGGCAGCTGGGCTTGACAGAACTGCCGATGGGGTTCCGTTTGCCTTTGCTCTGGTTGCTCGAGCTTTGGTTGCACTCTTCGCAGACTTTGGCGTTGTAGCTTCTTTACCTGGCTCAGCAGCCTTACGCTTTTGAACAGGGGAGGACTTGGTGCCATTGGTCTTTTCGGCAGCTTTGCCTCTTGCCGATTTCCTGACTGGCGCAGGTTCGGGCTCAGATTCAGCTTCTGAAGATGGTTCCGGATCCGAGAGTTTGGGTGCCTCAGCAGTAGCTTCAGCCTCCGTGTCGGCCATCTCCACGTCTTGTTCAGGAGCAGGGCTTGATCGTTCCTCAACTTCATCGTCTTCGGAAGCGTCAGCATCCTCTTCTTCAACCTCTTCAGTACCTGCCTCAGCATCTTCGTCGTCACTTGATATCTCAACGTAGCTCTTGTGTACGATACTCCGCCGATCACTCTTTCTTCGAGGGCCGCTTGACGGGGCAACAGCACCGTCGACGTCGCTTACATCATCATCATCACCACCTCTCTTCTTCTTCCTGGGCGTCTTCACAGGCCGATCCGCCTTGGCCTTCTTCTCTTTGATGGGTCGGTCACCCTTCGGTTTCTTGCGTGGCCTTTCCGTCCCTTCAGAGGCCTTCCGTTTCTTGTTCCGGATGTACTTGCGCACCAGTGGGTCGAGCTCATCCACCAAATCTTCCCCAATCCATGTCTTCATTGCAATCTCTTGTGCCCGTTCATGACTCTCAAGTGGTCGGAAGATACCAGATGGGAGCTTCATCTTTCCTGGGTAAAGTTGCATAGTCCAGTTATTTTGTTCTTCCCATGAGCGTATGAGAGCTTGGGCCAAATCAGATAGGATGTAAAGATTCTCGTCAGCTTGTCGCGAAGGCGAAATACCATCAGCAACGCCCTTGACACGTTGAGCTACATGAAAGATGAGAGGCAGGTTTTCCTCAGTTGCCACACATTTGAGATAGTACAAGATGTATTCCGACATGAGCTTCAAGGTGTCGTCCTCAGTGTCAAAATCGGGATGATGGGCGAGCAAACTCAATAGTCGTGCGAAAACTGATTCTAGGACTGTTTCTTTCCGTGTAGCAAACGCAGCGCGTCGTGCACGAATCCAGGTCATTGTACCGTTTTTGATATTTTTATCCGGATCGTGAGCTAGGAAGAAAAGTATGGTGTAGAAGCGCGGGGGAAGACGGCCCTGACCAAGATACTTCATTAACTTGTCAGCAAAGCCTTTTCGGACTTGCATGCAAGGATCATGCGTTACGAGGGCCAATTGGACAAAGTTTGCAGGTGTTAGGAAAGGATCAAGCCGTTTATGGCAGGAGAGTTTGAGCAAGGAGTTAGCTGCAAGGAGCCGCTGGCGCGATTTGTGTGCAGCCGGAGTGCTTTCGGAAGAGGAGCTTTCACCGTTGTTCTGCACGAATCGATTGAGTAAAGTGTACGTATCCTGCACAGCCTCCTTAGAGGTCGCCTCAGCGGGGAGGGAACGTAGTCGGTTGACCAGAATCTTGATCGCCCAGGATCGGCCTTGAATATCGTTGTCAGGAATTTCCATCCACTCAGCATCGGCTTCAGCAGACGTGGCGTGCGGTTTCTGGAGGACTTCCTGAATCGCAACTTCAATTACCGCATCCATTTCATCTTCACAGTCTGATTGAGCAAGCAAGACTAATTGGCTGAGGGCAGCCAACTTTGTGAGCCAGTGAGCCCCACCATATTCGAATCCCTTGATGCTCTTCGTCAATATTTCCTTTGCATGCATTTCCTTCTTGTCGTCGCTGTTCATGATGATGGTGATTGCATGCTTTGCGGCTTGTGGAGGAGTTCCGTAAAACGCAAAGTTCAAGAAACTCTGTACTAACTTTCGGCTATCCTTCCCATTCATCGGAATATCCGTGGGAAACTTCCTGGCGAATGCAGCACAAGCTTTGAGGTCATCCACTGCACCGGAAGGATTAGGTTTGGTTGCCGTAGGTGCCTCGCTCTCGAGCGTTTTGCACAAGTCCTTCACATGTGTAGAGAAGACCTTGGGGTGCTTTGTAGAGATCTCCTTCAGAAGTTCATGGGCAGTGGCACCTAAGCCCTTGTCATCGGTGCGGGTAAACTCGATGACAGCTGGGACGTGGCTCTTGTTGTAACACAACAGGCTTACACGATAAAGGAGTGGGGTCAAAGTATCGAGCAGAGATGCACCCGGGCCATCCTCAATCCTCTTCCTGAGCTCCTTGATCGATCTGTAAACCTTGCGGTAATCACTTGCCGGGTCCATGCAAAAGCGCATGAGAGCATAGACACGGCGATCATGAGCTTTGGCGAACTTCCAGAGATCATCCCTCACCCTCGTCGAATCTGGGAGCGTTCTCGCGTAGTAGGTGATAAGGCCTTCAAGGTTGGTTGTGACATCCTTCCCATTCTTATCCGTGACACCACCATTGTATTCTTCACATAGCTTCAAGAAGTGTTCCATGTACTTTGCGCCTGGACCTTGATTTCCTTGCTTGGCGAAGAATACTTTTTTGGCCTTTTCTTCGAGACCGTTCACCAGAACGAGTTGCCTCTCGGTCCGAATCTTGTCCAAGTCCGCTTCTGTGTAGTTTTGTTCGTTGACTGCTTGACTGTCCTTGACAACCTGTGAATTTCCAACGGATGCTGCCTTAGCTTTCAGAGGTGGATATCCAAGAGGAAGTAGCGAGTCGTACAGCGCCAAGTCAACTTGAACGTTGATTTCAAGATCGTTGACGTAGCAGGCCTCGAGAATACGCGATGGGATCGGTCCCAGAAGTGACTTAATGATCTCGTCGCCCTCGGCAATGGCGCCCGCAGCCACACCCCAAATCCTGCCGAGAAGTCTCATCGACTCGGAGTGAATAATGCTCTTCTTATCTTTAACACGATCTGCAAGGTTGGAGAGGATGGAGCCAGGCTCTGCCATACCACCGTTGCTGCCCAGTTTGCGAACAATGTCATTGAACTCGAAGTGTGCAACTGCTTTGACTGCTGCTAATCGCACCTTTTCGTCACTGTCAATCAAGCACTCAGCGAAATACTTGAGTAGCTTCTGCTCTTCTTCGAGATCCAGACCGATACCTCCTGCTGATGTCATCAAGATGCGGCCAATACCAGTAGTCCAAGAAGCGCGGATCACGGCCGATTTATCGTTTTTGCGCTGAAGGAATGAATGGTACGCAACAGGGTACTGTGTAGGGAAAGAGTTAATGGAAACAGGGGTAGTGAGGTAATCAAAAGGCCGTGTAGACTCGGTACGCGACAGACTTTGTGAAGGATATGCGACGGGGTCCAGGTCAGGTAGCGGAGGAGGTCCCGCCGCACCGATGCCCGAGATCATGTCACCAAAAGTCTCAGTCGCGAGCTGACGAAGCTGCACATTTTCTGTAGCCAGCTCGTCTTGCAAGTGTGGGATGATCTCTTGGAGAACACCCGGGCAGCATTTCCATAGCTCGCGTAGGAGGCGATGTGCTTTATGTGCCTCATTCAAATCCTCCTCAGAAGGACCCTTTGGAAGATCATCGTCACCATCATCCTTTGAGTGGCTTTTGTAGGTAGTTCCTGAGTTCGTGAAGTCGACAATGACTGAGCTGAAGTAGTTACCAATCAGTCGAGCCATCTTCTCTGGGAACGAGTTGCAAATATTCTTGGCCATGTTGTATGCAGGCGGAGCCTCTTTACGACGCAATGTCGATTGCTTAGCATCCACCTGAATGCTTTTCTTGCCCTTGGAAATACCCAGGGTGATGGGATCAGCCCAGAGAAACTGTGCGACTATCACGTCAACCACATCATGCGTTACCGCAGGTGCCTCATCGATTATAGTAGAAAGCACCTCGGTCATGTTGTGCTCGATATTCTTGCTCAAGTCTTCACCCTTGGATGACCCAGACAAGACGTCAAAGCAGGTGGTGAAAAGGGCGGAAGTGAGTTGGTCGGATCCTGGAATCTCGTTGATGAGAAGGATACTCTTCCATTCAGCGAGCGATCGTAGTATGTACATATGCTGGCTGTTGTATGGGTGTGAGGGGTCCGCAAGGAGGGGAAGAAGCTTGTGGATGATGACCGAAAAGATTTCCTAGAGCATCTATGAGTACATCGGGGCAATGACACGGGTAGTATATCGTACCTTGAGCTTAGATGCGGGATAGGGCGCATCCGGCGCAAACAGCTTGAGCATGTCGACGATGCAGCACACGGTCCACGCGCGCACGCCATTGTCCTTGTGCTGCAGCAGACTTTGATGGGCAAGCGATTCAGCAACAGGCATGAGCGAGTCGCGGTGAGCCTCTTCTTGATCGATGGTGCGCAGTTCGTCGAGCAGCGCCTTGAGTCGCGTCAGCAGGTCGCTGACACCCACTGGCTTGCCCGGGCGGCCAACGAGGGGCTGTTTGAATTTGAGCTTCTTGAGGCCATGACTCTCTCCTCCTTCCTGCTGCTGCTGCTGCTCCTCCTCCTGCTGCTCTTCTTCTTGGACAGCTTCAGTCGCAGCAGCTGCGCTACGCCGACTGCGAGGTGCCATGTCGCGTGGCTGCGCGTACAATTTAGTCCGTTTGGGCGATAGTATGTAGTCTGAAGTTTCGGGCCTAATTGAGCGCGTTCAAGGAAAAAAAAGTTGTACCGTAGGCGCTCGCCGTGGTGGAGTTGGTTGGCGACGCGGTGTTAGATGGTGATGTAGCGTGACGTGACAAGGTCGAGGGGAACATGGGCTGCGGCTTTCTGAGCAGTGACGCGCTAGTAGCTGGCTGGTAGTACGCGACGAGCCAGCCAGCCAGCCAGCCCTGCCCTGCCGCTTACGTACTTTGACTTCACCCACCACACCACCCGCCATCCTCACCCCGCATTTACAATACCGAAGCTCAATCCACTTGGTTCGAGCTTAGGTATAGCACCATAATAAAGAGGAAACTGATTGATCTTATGGTCATGGCCGTCTAGACCTGCCTTTATGCGACATGCACCATACTTCAAGGCTTTCTTCTCCCCATTAAGCAACAGAAACGGGTATAACCAATTTCGGTATCCTACCCACGTTTCCACACATCCAACTCCGTTCTCTTTTTTCTTATAATCTCATATACGACTATACAGCATGGAGAGACAACAGGTGTTCCAACGTGTAAGTAAAGTCGTCGATATATCCTATGCTCACACTAATCATGTGCTAGTTGAAGCAAACATGCATCCGGCTCTTGCAAGTCACTGCTAGTCTCTCCCAAAGCCCGAGTGCTCGCAAAGATCTGATAGAAGCCCTTTCTGATCTTCTCGCAACACTTCAGGCCTTGACCAACCAAAATGGTTTGCTAGACGCTAAACTGGCCGAATACGCTTTTGTTCCTATCTCACAAGTATTGAGGATCTCAGGCCAAGTTCCTGTACGCGCGCTCGAGATATGTCTCGAGTGCATTTCAACTTTGTTATGCGCGGGTTGGGGAGGTGGTCTTGAGCCAGCTTTGTCTGGCCAACTGCTGATCCTCTTTACATTCCTTGCTAAACCCTCCTCCGCCGAAAATGGCATCTCAGCCACATCGGAGGAACTTCAATCCTTGTCTCTCAAATGTATCTCAGAGTTGCTGGCAGAGATGTCACGGACCTCTCGTGGTCAGCAGGCTATCACTGCAATTCCAAACATCCCCGCCCTGGGCGAAGCAGTTTTGGTCATACTTCAAAGCCTCACAGACAGCAAGTCTAACAATGTAAAGCTCCAGGCTGTTCATGCAATAAGGTCTACCATCGACGTTATAGGAGACGATGATGCTCTCGCAAGCTTTCTTCCTAGAATTGTCTCGTCCTTGACTAAAGTCTTGACTCCCAGCAGCAGTAACCGTCCAGGTTTTCGGGTCGTGGAGAAAGGTCTGGAAATACTCGCGCTGCTGCTGAGCCGATTACTGGGTGACTCAAAAGTCTTAAATCTGCCCGATTTAGCCCCAAATGAAGGAGCCGAAGAGACTATGAAAGTAGTGCGTTCGACTTCCTGGTTGCAAGCGACCTCTTCGCAGATCAAGATAGCGCTTGCCAACGTTTTAAAGTTGCGGGACCACGATAAGCCAGAGGTTAGAAAAGCCCTTCTAAAGCTTTGTTTGTGCATTATACAAGATTGCCGAACATCACTCGCTCTTTGCACAAGCATGGCTATCGAAACAATCATCAGTCTTGCCGGTCATGAAGGCTCAGGAGACTTGATTGAGAATGAACTCAAAAGTCTATTACTTGTAGATCAAAAGCTCTCAGGCCTCTTACGCGAAAGCCTACATGGCTGGATACTGGCTCTGCCCCGACTGATGCAATCCAAGGATGACCAAAATCGGCATCGAGTCATAACTCAAATCTCGGTCTCCTTGCGGTTGTTTGACCATGATGCAATCATTCTGGATGAACGGTTAGCCGACAGTCTGCGTGACGGCGTTTCTGCAGTTTTCTCTGATGCGAAAGGATTTGGAGAGCTGAAAGAAATCACAAACAATGCAATCACCGATCAAAACTTGGCCATCGACTCTATGAAGTCGTTGTCTTTCTCACCCATCAGCCTTCCATTCAAGGGCCAAGACGATACCATGGCAGAGTTTAAGCTTCTCGTTCAAGAAATAGCGAGATCGAACTCAGCCCTATCCGTAGTTCAAACACTTACCAGCTCACTCGATACGGGGACAGCGGAAACGCGCCTGGCTAGCTTTTGGCTGTCGGTCAATCTCGTAAGGGAAGTGACCTCTACTAATCCATCAATCGATGATTTCATGGATCTTGGAACGCCAAATCACAGAGAAGAACTGCTAGACGATTTGTATTCACATTCACTCTCATTGCTCAATCAGCGTGAGCCCGATACAGAGACGCCGTGGCATCTGATTGCCTTGGCGCTCGAGACGGTAGCGTTACAAGCGAAGCAATATAGAACCGAATTCCGGCCCGAGTTAAGTGAGGTACTTTACCCAATACTCCACTATCTGGGAAGTTCCAATGCAGCTCTGCGTGAGCATGCTTTAACATGTCTGAACGTTGTGGCAGACGCGTCTGGGTATGCCGGTGCAGGAGAGCTCGTTATTAAAAACGTTGACTACATTGTCAACGCGGTCGGTTTGAAGCTCGCCTACGGAGATGTTTCACCCCAGGCTCCTCAGGTCCTGCTCATGATGATGCGACTATGTGGTCCGTCCCTCTTGCCATATCTGGATGATCTGGTTGACAGCATTTTTGATGCCTTGGAAAGATATCACGGGTATCCTAAGCTTGCGGAGCTTTTGTTTGCAGTATTGAAAGGCATGACGGAGGAAGGTGTTAAAACATCTCAGTTGGCACTTACATTAAATGACAAGAAGGAGAATTTTGGTGGACAGATTGCAAAGCCTACAATCAGCGATGTTATTGTAACACTCAAGAGGCTAGATGCTGATGCACGGCGCCGCACTGAGGAAGAACAAGGGGATCTGAAAGAGCCGTTCCCTCAGAAGCCTTGGAAAGAAGAGAGGGAAGCAGAGGGTTCCGGTGGTGATTCCAATGAGGAGGATGCCCAACAAGCACCGGCACAGACTGAGGAGCCTCCTCCGCCAGCTCCACGCACCTTCAATATTCTCCTCAAAATCTCCGAGTTAACGCAACATTACCTGACAACGACATCACCCACCTTGCGCAACTCCTTGCTTTCCCTCCTTCAAACCACTATGCCGGCGCTCGCGAAACACGAAAATTCTTTTTTGCCGCTTATCAACACCCTCTGGCCTGTACTGTTGCCTCGATTACAAGACCCGGAGGCATACATTGTATCAAATGCCCTCGATACCATAGCGCTGATGTGCGAGCATGCCGGTGATTTTATGAGGACAAGGGTCGAAGACGCATGGCATCTCATACAAAAAGTTCACAAACGCACTTCGGCGTATAGAAACCCCACCAAAGTCAGCAACAAAAACACACCAACACTGCACACAAGCAAATTAGAAGCAGAAATGAGAAGTTTATCGATAGTTGGGAAACATGCAGCCGACTTGTCGCGACCAGAAGCATACATTGATGCACCATCGCGCATGATCTGGAGTAGCCTCGTGAAGCTATTGTGTGCTATAGCCAGACATGTTACCACTCGAGCTGAGCGTTTTGAAGAGATGCTTGATATGCTAGATCCGGTTCTGGAAAGAAGCGATATACGCGAGGCGCTCGAATGCAGCAATGCCGATGCTGTGTGGTTACGGCTATATAAAAAGGGCAAACGGGAAGACATGGGTGGACAGTCTAACATTGCTACTCCCACGGGTGTTGCGGCACAAACGCAGAGAATCCTGGGTAAAGTTCCAATGGGAAAATCGCATTGGCACTTTGTACGGATTTAGGGCATCTATTTTTTGAAGTGGTCGTGGCATGGTGGTGTAACGTAGGCATAGGAAAAGCCAGAGAATCTACGGAGGTGCCCGTCAAAAGTCTTTGCCCACCTGGGCAGGCAGGGGTTTCTAAG
>JAWDHC010000099.1:0-91878 GCA_036172615.1 Curvularia verruculosa | reverse complement strand
AGAGAGAGAGAGAGAGAGAGAGAGAGAGAGAGCAGATATGTGCGAGGCATCTCGGACGAGATGCTGGCAGTATCTGACTAGAGATCTGAGCATGCATCACTATCAGAGAAGTTTGGGATACATAGAGCTCAGTTAAGTGACAACTTTGAATTCAGTCATCTATGTCTCAATTATTCCTAAGCTACCACCTATTAGATAATGGCTGAATGCCTCCAAGTCAGAATCCATGCCAGAACGGGGGGAAGCGCTTGATCAGGATCATGTTCTCGCAAACTGGGAAGTATCGGGCGATATCCACCTTGCTTGTGTGCTAGAGAAGATACCTTACTGTTAGTCGTACCCTCAGCCATGATCAAACAATGGGTTGGCACATATGTGGCAAGGGTATCGACAGAGAGCTTTGTTGCGAGCTCGCAGCTCCTTCTGCTTGACTGATCGAGCTGAAGGTACGACTTGCTCGCCCTTGGCGATCTTCTTGGCCTTCTCCTTGTGCCGATCGGTTGTAAGATGAACTTCTTTCTGATGATTAGATTTGAAGGTGATCTTACAGATCGAGCAGCTGATCATCCCAGAGCGCTTAATGTTTCGGTAGTAGGCGTTGCGCCAGATCTTCCAGCGCTGGTACCCGGGGGTAATAAGTAAGCTTAGTAGTGAGTAAACCGAAGCAGTGATCGACAAGCTTAATAATAGGGCTAGTTCGAGTTTCGTCTTCCGTAACATTATAATTCTACCATTAACTAGTAGTTTAACATAAATATTCTGTAAAGTTCTAGGTTGTATCATTATTCGATCATCATCGTTTTAATTATATCGACAAATCAAACTCAACACCGCGTAAGGAGTATATAGTACCATTACTATATTATAAATCTGATATAGCTATAGGACTGCTAAGCAGCCATGCGCTTTCTTCTCTCAATCTTCCTACTGTCTATTAGTAGTGTCCTAGCTACTCCTATCGACTCTACTTTATCTAAAAGACGTATAGTTCTCCATTTCTAAGTTTTAATGGCTTTATAATTTAACTGTATCTAATCTAACCTTATAATTACAGAATGTGTGAGGGATTGTCTAAAAGCGTTGGATTATGGGAACTGCGTGGTTGATTGCCAGGCGAGTAATCCTGGGCGAGGCTAGGTCTAAGCCCAAATATATTAGGATAGCGAATTCCTCACGGGTATTGTACTTTTTTAGCCTATACGTTAAGACTACGCTAGAAATCGATATTGCTAGAGTTATCTTATTCAGACTAGATATCAGCTAATTAAGTACAATAAGTTCTGATATACTTCTAACTTCTCTTACTCAGAAAGCGCTATGGATCCAAAATTTTACACTAGGAATTGGATAACGATTGTCATATGTAATTGTTACGATCCTCCAGAATATGAAGGAGCCACGCTGTCACGGTTCAGACTCACAGGAGGAAGAGACAGGACACGAGTGCAGAAATCTACTACTACAGACTGATTAGACAGACTCGCACTGCAGATAGTGCTGAGTAGTAGACAGGACGTAGCTCAAAGAGTTACTTTGGACAGGACTGCGATAAGCTTCTTACAGAATCCAGAGCACCCGGGTTATGTGTGCAGCTAATCAGTGTGCAGCACGCTGAGTCCCTCAGCCAGCGCCATGACACTCGCCGTCATAATCGTTACAGTAGTATAACTTAGCGGTAGGGCAGCCTTTACTATGCTTAACAGCGAACTAGATAGAGTGCTTAGTTAAGCTTTTTAGCTCGTCTAGTTTATTAGCACCTTTATTGATTTTTAACTATTAAAGTGTGGGGTGCTACCTGTCCTAGGGTCTCTAGACTCAGAGGTAGTTTGGTCGATAGATTCGAGTAATTAAGGGGAAAATGGCGCTAGGGGAGAGGAGAGATCTGATAGTAAAAGACTATGATCTTTATTGTCTGTATGGTTGCCTCTGGTTCTATTTACTTGGCTAGTTGGATTCTGGCTTGTGTCAGGCAAATGCCTCTTCACAAAATTTAATTACGATCAACAACTAAAGCTGGAATTGTAAAAGATTAAAACGCCAAAACACAAAAGATTGGTAGGCAGCACCTGACGACGTGGACAAAGTGGATTCGGGTTTAGGGATAGGAGTTTAGACAGTCACTATTTTTGGCACACAAAGACTATTCGTAACAGAGGAAACATTTCAATTGTCATGTACATAACCATTCCACCGCCCCATTTTCGTGAGCAAGAACAGATTCGCACATGTGCCGCTAAAGACTGGACAGGGAATCACAAGACGAAGTCATAGATGAGGAGGTATGCAGACGTGCGTCACGACAGCCATCAGTCTTTGCCAGGGAAAAAGAACAAATCTTCCATATTGAGGACACGGCCGATGTTGAGACGCATCTTCTATTATACATCTATTCTCAAGAACCAGTCAGCGCTTTTTGGCCCCTCAGAAGTCTCGAAATAGACCGTACCCACTTTCCATCCTTCATCCTACTTATGCGACAAAGCTCTTGGTGAAGCTGGTGGCAACCTCCTTGAGCTTAGCCTCAAGCTCCTTGCTGAGAGCACCTTCCCGGTCAATCTGGGCAAGCATGTCGGACTCGTTTGATCGCAGGTGAGCCAGGAAGTCGGCCTCCCACTGAAGGATCTTGTTGGTGGGGACGTTGTCAAGGAGACCGTTGATACCAGCGTAGATGAGAGGAACCATCTCGTTGACAGCCATGGGAGAGTACTGCTTCTGCTTCAGGAGCTCGGTGAGACGCTCACCACGGGCAAGGGTCTGCTTGGTGGCGGCATCCAGATCAGAACCGAACTGGGCGAAAGCAGCGACCTCACGGTACTGAGCCAAGAAGAGCTTCAGGGAACCGGCGACCTGCTTCATGGCCTTGACCTGGGCAGCGGAACCGACACGGGAGACAGAGAGACCGACGTTAATGGCGGGACGGATACCCTTGTAGAAGAGCTCAGCCTCCAAGAAGATCTGACCGTCGGTAATGGAGATGACGTTGGTAGGAATGTACTGGACTCGGTCAGCGTGTGCTCAAAATGGCTCTTGTAGCTGGAAGAAATGCGCAAAGGGAATATCGCCATAAGCTGGTAGAAGAACAGCAACAACAGCAGCAAAAGACAAGGGACAGGGTAACTCACAGCAGAGACATCACCACCCTGGGTCTCAATGACGGGGAGAGCAGTGAGCGAACCGCCACCGAGCTTGTTGTTCATCTTAGCGGCACGCTCAAGAAGGCGGCTGTGCAGATAGAAAACGTCACCAGGATAAGCTTCACGGCCTATTTTACAATAAGAATTAGTTCCTGTTGGTGTAGAAGAGTGGTGGTGGGTGAAGGGTGGTGTTGGAGGTTCAGGTCCAGAGTACTTACCAGGAGGACGACGGAGAAGAAGAGACATCTGACGGTAAGCAACGGCCTGCTTGGTCAAGTCATCGTAGATGATGAGAGCGTGCTTGCCGTTGTCTCGGAACCTGTAGGTACATGGTCAGCGCGTTGTGGGTGAAAAAGGGTGGGTAAAAGGGTATGCAGGGCGGATTCAAAGTTATGCATCCGCGAAAATCGGTGCAGCGGTAACAACGCTGAAAGGGGAGAAGGGAGTTTTACCATTCACCCATGGAGCATCCTGAGAATCATAGTTAGCACAGGTCATTGCGACAAAGGCATGAAGGTATGAAAGCACAAAAACAGGAAAAACATGAAAACATGAAACGCCGTGGCGTATACATGAATCCACAAATCATGAAAAATGAAAGCGTAAAGTCATGTATGGCGAACAGATGCCACTGAAGAAAAAAAACGAAAACGACAACATCAAGTACATGTGGCGAATACAAGCCACTGAAAAAAAATCAAAACAACTACAACATTGAATGATTGAGAAAGAAAATGAGAAAAACCCCCAACATGTTCCGAAATGTGGGTGAAGATTCCTCGACGGACTCCTCATCAACAGCAGCGACAGCCGCAAGATCTGGTCTGCTCCGAAAGTGCTTCCGCCGGATGGTCGCCGTGCCATAGGTCTTAGTGTATGTGTGGCAGGGATAACGACAAATGGCTTTGATACGACTGCGGAGGTCGTTTTGTTGACTTGATCTAGTCGAGGTAATGATACACTCGTCATTCGCAATCTTCTTGGCCTTCTGCCTGTGTCTATCCGTCGTCAAGCCATCCTAGACCAAGGCACAAGATTTTGCCAAGCCAAATCGATGTTGAAGCTGAAGCCAGCAAAAAAGTGCATCTGATATATGCCTGAGCCAACACAAACTCGAGGCTTGCGGCTGTCGGTATACGCCACAGAAGCTTATGGATGTACGCGTCAAATCTTCGATGACGATGTTGGCGGTAGTGATATCAGACCCGGCCATCGTGGCAGAGACAGTGGCGGCACGCTCAGCTAATAAGATGGTGGCTGCTACTGTGGCTGCTGCTGCTACTGCTGCTGCTGCTGTAATGATGGCAGAGACGGTAGTGGTTGTGGCGTCGTGACGGATACAGCACAGTCTCCAGTTTGCTGCCTTGAAGCGTTGAGGCAGATACGGCTATCCAAGGCTACGTTGATTACCAACAGATCCGCAACATTGGGAGGGTTGCGGCGGATGCGGCTGTTGAATGAACATCGGTTTAGAGACGCTGATGCAATCGTCGAACTTGACATGCGGCTGCTTCCCAACAATATTGATTGTTGTGGCAGATACAGCTGCTCCAAGTTGACAATGGCCATCCTGACTGCTGGCAAATACCGATGTTCAAGTAATCTCGTGAGAGCCATGGTCGATGACATTCTCCGCTGGAACAAAATGTTTGGAACGCACATTTTGGCAACAAAGAAGACGATTACTGAAACAAAACATGAAAAGAAAAGAAAAGAAATATAGAGAACAAGGAAACGAACTAGGAGACGAAAGAAAAGTGGCGCTTAAAATGATGCTGAGCGAACGCAGGGAGGATAGTCGTGCATCCCCGCCTCGGCTTAGCGCCGTGTTCGTGAACACCCGTTTCGGCTAGTGCAAAAATTTAAAGAATGCGAACAGAACGAAACAACTCAGAACAATGCGGACTCAAACTGCAAAAAACTGGAAGAAAACGGAAGGTTAAACGTACCAGAGAAGGGTGCGATGTACTGAAGAGGAGCGGCCTCAGAAGCCGTAGCAGCGACGACGATGGTGTATTTCATGGCATCGTTCTCCTCAAGAGTCTTGACGAGCTGGGCGACGGTGGATCGCTTCTGACCAACGGCGACGTAGATGCAGTAAAGCTTCTTGCTCTCGTCGGTGCCTAGTATTCCATGTCAGAATCAAGGTATTTTCCCGTTAGCAGGTTACTTACCCTTGTTCCACCTGTTCTGGTTAAGCATGGCATCGAGGGCAACGGCAGTCTTTCCGGTCTGACGGTCACCAATGATCAACTCACGCTGACCACGGCCAATGGGAACCATGGCGTCGACGGACTTGAGACCAGTCTGGACAGGCTCCTTGACGGATTGACGGGGCAGAATACCGGGAGCCTTAAGCTGAGCACGGCGCCTCTCGGTAGTCTTAATGGGACCTTTGCCGTCAACGGGGTTACCGAGAGCGTCAACGACACGTCCCAGAAGAGCCTCGCCGACAGGAACGTCGACAATCTGTCCGGTACGCTTGACAGTCTCGCCCTCCTTGACCAAACGGTCAGAACCGAAAAGCACGACACCGACCTGGCCGGCTTCCAAGTTCATGCACATGCCCTTGACACCGGAGGCGAACCTGGGCAAGTGTTAGTTCCCGTGGGGAAATAGTGGTGAAAGACTTGGCATACTCGACAAGCTCCTCAGCCTGGACATTGTTCATGCCGTGGACACGAGCGATACCGTCACTGTTTCCCAGTCAGCGCTCTGCATCTTGTGTGACGATTGCCATGTTCAAGTAGCGTACCCGACGGAAAGCACACGTCCAGTCTCGGAGAGGCTGGTCTCCTCCTGGACACCGCGGATCCTCTGCTCCAGGATGGAGGAAACCTCGGTAGGGGTGGCCTTAGCATCGGAGGCGTAGTAGCGGGTGGCGTTAGTGAACGCGGGAGCGCGAGTCTATCCGTGGAAAAAAGCCGTCAGCACTGCGTGTTTGGAGGAGGGGAGCTGTGCTAGTCCCGCTGCAGCGCTGCGCAGGCCGCCCACATCCATCAACCAAGCTCAATTGTAGTGCCAATGGCATCGGTAATCGGTTCTATCAACGCCTGGCGATGGCTGGACGGGCGGCTGGCGCAATTGCGGGCAGGTGCGATGGACTTACCGAAGCAATCCTGCTGGTGGCAGAGATTGCAGCGACCCGGCGGCTCGACTGGCGGATGGCCCTTGAGAACATGGCTGCAGCTGCTCAAGAGACTAATTCGGTGGCTCTGCAACCAATTGAGATTGATGCAGGTATGGAAGAGGGGAGATGGTGATGGAGTGGAGGAAGGAGCTCTGCTGTGAGGAAGAAAGTCCTGCGGTTCGGGAGGAAAGCGCGGACCTTGGCGTCGACCACTAATCCTAAAAAAGCCGATTCTCAACCGAGCTCCAACTTTACAATGACATTAACGCTCCAGCCTGGAGTGCATTTGCGGGGTCACCAGCAGGATGATTATGCACCAGAATCTCCAATTGAGTGAAGGTAATACGGCTTGCCCTCCTGTATCCCATTTAATGGTCCACCGGGCTCACGGCGAAGCACAAGCTCCCTCACTATGTGCGAGCTGCCTTATCGATTGGACCTCATCATGCCTTCATGTACAACCTTGACTTGGGACACAAGCCAGGCAAAGTATGGGTCTTCTCAAAAACGTGCATTCAACGATTAAACAAATTGCCAAGACCAACTCTGCGTATACAACAATCTAGACTGGTATCCTATGATTTTGCAAACGCTTCAGCAGAAAAAATAACGGGCAATCATGCAAAACTAACTACCATAGGCGACACAACTCCATATACGCCTTGCACCATGCAATGCCATCTTCTGCTGCAGTATCTGTACACTACGTACGCATCCTGACAAAGTGCAACTCGAACGCTTCGTCTCATTCACCCTGGGCGGAGCCATGACCATGCCTCGCTTGATGCTCTGACCGTGCCATCCATCCTTCAGGTATTGGCCTATTTTGCAGAGCCGTTCTGGCCCTTTTCCTTGCTCTTTTTGAACCTTTGAATCTCCTGCTCAACAGCCTGGTCTATGCGACGCTTCAGTTCCGGACGGTAGCCAAGCTTGAAGAGAATCTCGAACCAGACAAAGAAAGGGGCCAAGAATATAGCCTGCACGAGATTGTCCAACAAAGCGGGTGCCCTTCCCTCAAACTTTCCGTGTCCAATAAACTGCGCAATCCAGCATGCAATGTTGATTGCGCCAGCCCACGAATTGACTGCCATGCCATACTCAGATGTAAGGTGGTTCGCATACGCAGTGCTGCCAATGAGTATCGGGGCAACCATGGCTCCTGCGACAGGCTCCATTAGGATGTACAGGGTCGAGTAAAGTACAGCTGTGGCGGTGCCGACGTTAAGTGGGAGGTTGGGCACGGAAAGCCATGATGGCAGCGGAACAGCCGGTGTGTTGGTGAGCTGCAGTCGTGTGAGCAGAGACTTCTGTAGCAATATTCCAGATACCGTACAAGTAGGAGAGACGTCAACAGGATCGGGGGCACGCAAAGTACATGTATCCCCACGTTGACCTGATGGGCGGCGCGTTAGCTGACATGTGAAAATGGGCCTGGGGCGGATGGGCCTACTTTGTTATGGTGATAAGATCCATACTGCTCTCCGAGTTAGCTAGGGCCCGGCCATGAGTGAAGAAGCATGACATACAAAGACAAGTTGTTTCTCCAGATTCAGAGACATGGTTCTGAGGGCGGAGCTTGAGCGCGTGCTGAGGTTGCGAGGGGCGGGTGGGGGACTAAATCATGTCGTGATGACGGGCGGATGCGAGGGTTGGACGAATTGCGGGGAATCAGGGCAACGTCCGTCGAAGCCCGAGAGAGTGTGGATGGCGCAGAGGGTACGGTATCACGACATGGGTGTGTGGGGGGGTGCTAGGTGGGAGTCTGGTCACTGCTTTGGCCTTGGCAAATGATTTTCCGCCCTGCAGGAGCTCGACACTCACGTCGCAGCAGTCGTCGACTGTCCTTCCAGCCCTCCTCCTTACTACGCCGTATCTGCTACCACTGTATCCTCCGACTACCACGACTGGCGCGCATACTCTGCAGGCTGTGCGCATGGGCTGCTGGATATAAGAACTAGAGTTGGCTTGCAGGCCGAGGGCGCGTCTCGCAGAAACACGCGCGCTGCCTACATTACACCCTGTCGACTCTTCACTGGGCCCGTCAGAATAAAGACAGTTTTAGAGTCGCATAGTACCAAGGAGAACCCTCGGGCTTTTCTCACCTTCTGCCACCGTCTACCGTGCTTCTCCGTCTATATCTTCCAAGAAACCCGCGTCCATCTTCGCTCTCTTGCCCGCCACGCCAATCGCATAACGCGCAACATGTTTTTCCTCAAAGAACTAGAAAAGACGATCCAGCTGCATCCGTCATACTTTGGTCCTCTCATCCGTCAGCACATCCACCGCGAGCTGCTGCAAAAAGAGGAGGGCTCGAGTACGGGCAAGTACACTATAGTGTGCATCCTGGACTCGTTCGACATCTCCGATGGCAAAGTCATGCCCGGCTCCGGTTCAGCAGAGTATGTCGTACATTACAAAGCAGTTGTGTGGAGGCCGTACAAGGGCGAGGTGGTATGTGCAAATCATGGAATGTGGCAGTGGAATACATAGCTAACCATGCCAAGATGGATGGTATCGTCACCTCAGTACTCCGTACAGGCTTCTTTGTAGACTGTGGCTCCCTGCAAGCATTTGTAGGACGCAGTGTAAATCCGCTCCTCCTTGTATGTCTATCTATCCATTGACACAGAACAGATGATACCCGCCGAAATCAAGTTTGACGCAAACGCCACACCCCCGCAGTGGACCGACGACGGAGAGCAGGTCATTGAGAAGGGAACCAACATTCGTATCAAGATCAAGGGTCTGAGGTCTGAGGTTGACAAGATGTACGCTGTGGGCACCATGAAAGAGGTAAGAACTGTCAGACTCGTCCCAGTGAGCATAAACTAATCAACCCCACAGGATTACCTTGGCCCGCTGCCGTCGTAGTCTGACGAAAAGACAGAGTCCATTAGTGACAACGCAAGCTCTGTGGGCGCAAACGATTCAGACTCAGGCTGTACACATGCAGCCGAGACTCGTCCCCAAGACCAGTCAATCTCTTCTTCCTATGAGCCTCCCAACTGTGATTCTACGATTCAGCCACCATATTCAATTTGAGTAGTCTTTCAGTCACATCACAAAACAGGTGACAAATTGCTTCACAAATCGGCCATGATTGCACAGAGGCGAGAAGGCCGCGTTTACTATGATTGCGAGCACGGGGGAAATACCGAGTTCCAAAGCTGAGTGAAAAGGGAATAGGCTCAAGTCACGTCGTTCCAAACATGTTCCAGTCTTGATCTTAATATAAATATATTTCTTGGTTTCTTTGTGCCGCTAGTGAATGACCTGGCCCCTTGCATCGCCGGATAGCTTGGTACGCGTTTCGGCCACTATCAGCTCTTACACCTCCGCATCCGCTCCGCACTTACCTCCGCGTGGCATCACACTCTCCTAACCGCACCTTTCCGGCGCAAACCATTTTTGGCACGTGTCAAACGGTCGCCTATATTGCTTTATTACCAGAATGTATTGATCGTGCAGGTTTCCCCATTTCCCCCTTAGATCCAAGTCATCACGATGCCGCGACAGCACGCCCTTCCGGAGGAGGAAGCGGAGCTTCTAGACAAACACGAGCGGTCCACTCGCACCTCTGAAGACGAGTCCGAGGGCTCCATATCGTCCATCTCCACCACATCACTAGTTCTCGAACACATTAACAACCCAGCGCTCATCGGCGCAACACGATCCAATCGTGGGGAGAAGTACACGGACGACGACGATGCAGGTCGCTCGCGCGAGGAGTTCGACATGGAGGGTGCACGGTACCAGACCGCAAAAGGAGTAGACAAGAAGGCAAGGAGGTGGCTATGGATTGTAGGCACGGCATGCGTTGCAGGATGGGCGCTCGCGCTGGTCATCTTCTTGATGAAGGGCACTTACAAGCCCGTCTCGAGCCGGCCACATGATCCTCTTGCAAGCTCAACAAAGGGATCGGGCAAGAAAATCACCATGGACGAAATCCTGGGCGGCCAATTCTATGCCCAGCACCAGAGCGTCGAGTGGATAGCAGGCCCAGCGGGTGAGGACGGCTTATTGCTCGAGAAGGATTCTGGAAACAAAGAATATCTGGTGGTTGAGGATATCAGAAGCAAGGACGAGACAAAGGGGTCCAAGGCAAAGACTATACTTATGAAAGAGAAGAGCTTCACAGTAGGCACAACCATCGTCAACCCGAATGATGTTTGGCCCAGCAAGGACTTTAGAAAGGTGCTCGTCGTGTCGGACTACCAGAAGAACTGGCGGCACTCTGGAACCGGCAAATACTGGATATTCGATGTTGAGACGCAAACCGGCGAGCCTCTCGATCCACAGAACCCAGATAGCGTGATCCAGCTGGCTTCCTTGTCGCCGCAATCAGATGCAGTTGTATTCACGAGGGACAACAACATGTTCTTGCGTAAGTTGGATTCAAAAGAAGTTATTCAGATTACAAAGGACGGTGGAAGCGAATTGTTCTATGGTGTTCCCGACTGGGTCTACGAAGAGGAGGTCTTTTCAGGAAACAGCGCAACATGGTGGTCTGAAGATGGCGAGTACGTTGCCTTTTTGCGCACAGATGAATCCATGGTTCCGACGTACCCAGTCCAGTATTTTGTTTCACGGCCCAGCGGAGAAAAGCCCAAGCCTGGCGAAGAAAACTATCCCGAAGTTCGCGACATCAAGTATCCCAAGGCTGGCGCACCAAATCCAATTGTCACGCTGCAATTCTATGATGTCGAGAAGGGCGAGGTATTCAGTGTCAACATTGAAGACGACTTCGGAGATGAGGACCGCCTGATTACTGAGATTATTTGGGCAGGCAAGACAAAGCAGGTGCTTGTCCGGGAAACAAATCGTGAGAGTGACACTCTGAAGCTTGTCCTGATGAATGTCGAGCAACGTACTGGAAAGACAATCCGAACAGAAAATGTTGCCGAGTTAGACGGCGGATGGTTCGAGGTATCGCAAAAAACTACTTTTGTGCCAGCAGACCCTGCCAACGGCCGCGAACACGATGGCTACATTGACACCGTCATTCACGAGGGATACGATCATATCGGCTATTTTACACCACTGGATAGTGATGAGCCTGTGCTGCTCACTCAAGGCGAGTGGGAAGTTGTCGACGCGCCGTCCAAGGTGGATTTGAGGAACAACCTTGTCTACTACATCTCGACCGAAAAGAGCTCTATCGAGCGGCATGTCTACTCCGTCTATCTGAATGGTACCGGAAAGAGCGAAGTTGTGGAGAACAGTGGATCAGGCTATTATGATGCATCCTTCTCAGCTGGTGGTTCGTATGCCCTGATTACCTACGGAGGGCCCGGTATTCCATGGCAGAAGATTATGAGCACGAAATCGAGCAAAGAAAAATACGAAAAGGTGATTGGAGAAAACAAGGCTCTCGATCGCTTCGTACGCCAACGTGAGATGCCAATTCTCAATTACCAAACGATTGATGTAGATGGTTTCACGCTCAATGTTCTCGAACGGCGTCCGCCGCACTTCAACGCAAAGAAAAAGTACCCAGTGCTCTTCTATCAATACAGTGGACCGGGTTCACAAGAAGTGAGCAAGAAATTTAAGGTCGATTTCCAATCGTACATTGCTGCAAGTCTCGGCTACATTGTTGTCACTGTAGACGGGCGCGGCACAGGTTTCCTCGGTCGCAAGCTTCGCTGCATCACCAGAGGAAACATTGGGTACTACGAAGCGCACGACCAGATTGCGGCGGCCAAGATATGGGCGAGCAAGAAGTACGTTGATGCCGATAGAATGGCAATCTGGGGTTGGAGCTATGGAGGCTTCAACACTCTCAAGACTCTTGAGCAGGACGGAGGTAAGACGTTCAAGTATGGCATGGCTGTAGCGCCCGTTACGGACTGGCGCTTCTACGACTCCATCTACACTGAGCGGTACATGCACACGCCGCAGAACAACCCCATCGGCTATGACAACTCGACCATATCCGATGTCGTATCGCTTGGACAGAATGTCCGGTTCCTTATTATGCACGGCGTTGCCGATGATAATGTCCACATGCAGAATACCCTCAATCTGCTTGACCGACTGGATCTTGCAGGCATTGAGAACTATGATGTACATGTGTTCCCAGACTCGGATCATAGCATCTACTTCCATAATGCCAACAGAATCGTCTACGACAGTAAGAAACCCCTTCCTTGAGTAAACAGGGATATTGCTAACAAAACATACAGAACTAAGATGGTGGCTTGTCAATGCTTTCAATGGCGAATGGTCGAGGATCGCAAAGGCAGATCCCAAGGCGCAGATTGACGCAAAGCCGTTAGAGGAGAGGAATGTTGTTTTGCGTACCTAGATGATGCGCGTTAGGGTTCTTTTTTTGGGTGTATGGAGTTTGTCAAGTATACTAGAGGGTAAATCGAATCTGTTCTAGACGTATGTGTAGTCACGGTCTAGTGCGCTTTGATTTGTCACTCTAAAGTGTCGACCACAATGGATGGCGTTTCGAGGCTATACTCCATTCTGCAGCTACGAAGACAATGCAACGGATTTAGCCCAATTTCAAATTCCTTCGATTTGGTCAGCATCAATGGCGTCGTGGTAATCCGCTGCGCTCCAGAAGCCCGTTTCCCCTCCCCGCTCTTTACCAACCCCACTTTTTTTTTGGGGGGGGGGGCCAGTTTGTATGTATAAAGCCCATGACGCCAGTGCGAGAAGATAATCACATGCTGCTTCATTTGTAACGTACCCAGGCCAACACACATTAATTCCCTCCCCTGATTACAAAAAAAACACAATGGAGTTCTCGCCGAGCGATTTAGCCATTTGTGAAACATGCGGAACACAATATGATGTTCCGTTGTCACAACACCCGGAAACATGCCGCATCTGCGATGTATGTACGTCATTGCACATGTGTATCCAAGACAACGTTTTTTTTTCTCTTGCCATTGTTTAGAATCCTAACGAGAGATGTATCTTCAAGAAAAGAAAAAGAATATAGTTTACCTGATCATAACGCACAAACAACGTCTTAGCCAGTTCAAAAAAAAAGTACTAACGACCCATAACTCCAGGACCCGCGACAATACGTGCCTGCCTCAGGCCAAACATGGACCAGTCTGTCTTCCTCGCAAACGACGCAGAAAAACGTCTTTGAAACCGATGCAAAAGATTCACGCATCCACTACATCAGCACGCGGCCCCTGACGCCTTCGGAGCTACCCCCAGGCCTCTCCGACTCGAGCACCACGCGCAAGCAACTCGGCATCGGGCAGCGCGCGATTCTGCTGCAGACGGCGCAGGGCAATGTGCTCTGGGACTGCATTGCGCTGCTGACGCGCGAGACGATTGAGTTTGTGCAGTCAAAAGGCGGCATTCAGGCCATTGTCATTTCGCATCCGCATTTTTATACCACGCATCTCGAGTGGGCAAAGGTGTTTGGCTGTCCCGTGTATGTGTGTGCGGACGATGCAGAGTGGCTGAATCGAGAGGATGCAGACGGCGTGAGGAGGTTGGTTAGGGGTGTCACGCCGATTGACGAGGTCAAGGGCGAGGTGCAAATGGTGCAGTGTGGAGGGCATTTTGAAGGCAGTTCGGTGGCTGTGTGGGACAAGAAGATGTTTATTGCGGATACGTTTATGAGTGTACCGGTAAGTTTATCTCCATTTTTCTTCATATTTTCTTGCTTGGATCTTTCTGAGGGGATATTGCGAAAAGAAAAGCTGACATGCTGGTTAGTCGGGCTTCGATAATGCCCATCGCATACCGGATACTACATCTTACTCTTTCATGTGGGCGTATCCGAACATGATTCCTCTGCCGCCGTCTGCTGTCCATGGCATCTGGAAGGCAATCAAGCCGTTTGAATTTGATAGTACGTATGGAGGGTTTGCGGGGCAGAACCTGAGCAGGCCCGACTTGAAGGCACAGGTGTTGCAGAGCATGAAGCTTTTCCTGCGGAGGGGTGGACATGAGAATGCTGCGATCTTTGAGGAGAGTATGTAGTTTGAGCGGAGAAGGCGCAGTCGACCTGGATTTGTGGACTAACTTAGTCATTTTTGTCTGCTTTGAGTGAACATTATGTACTATATTGCTTGAATGAACATTGTGTACTATATTGCTTGAACGAATATTCTGTACTTTATTGCTGTCCTCTGGTATCAAGTGGCTGAGTCGACTCAAGCTCTTGTTTTACTGCATAAAGTAGAGAGGTGTCAAAATAGCAGATACTGCATGGCCGATATGGAAATCATTGACGTTCCAAACAGCCGGGCCGAGTCGTTGAGGCTCAGCAGCTGCACATGCAAGGTATGTTTGAACATCATATCATGCCAGCAATCCCAGCAAAATCCTGTTGGGGGCCATATTGAGGTTAACATCAACCGGATAACAATGTTCCTTGTGGGGGAGAAAGAATTGGAATACTCCGCCTCGGATTCTTTGTGCACCAAAAATAATGAGATGCATCATGCCCCGCCGTTGTCCTGACAAGCAGCGTGACCATGAGTAGACAAAGAAGAATGTTTAACTACTAGTTGCACTGCCGGTACGAGGTCAAGCAGCATACTGACCGCTTGAATATACCTACCACTTGAACATACATCTCACCGACTTAAAATTTGTCTTGTTTGCAACAATGGTACATGTAGTAGAGGACTACTACGACATGCCTGCTGACGAGCTGCCGTCTGCAAACTTTGCAGGACGTCCAACCAGTGATATCGACATGCTTGGTGGATACTGGAGTCTGGCTACATATTATTCGTCGCCATCTTCGGACGGAGACGACAAAGACATGGACAGTAGGGCCTCACCGCAACGAAGAAATTTATCAAGACTATCTCGACCCGCACCAAAGCTACAAAGGCGAGTAGGAGAAAAAGGGCCGAGTACGGGTAGTACAATTCCCCCCACCGATGACATCAGTGTAGGCAGCGGTGTAACAGGTCCAGAATGGAGGGTGTCACGGAGGAGAAAGCAGGAGATGGCGTCTGTCAGTTTGGAGGCACGGACTTCACCGCTGTTTGGGCCGAGACGAGCAGGTGGTGCGAGCCTAAGGGACTCTGACAGCGTGAAGAGGAAGAGGAAGACGCGGACGCAGTCATGTGACAAGATTGGCAGTGGTACGGCGACAAGGCGAGCTATTCCTGGCAGGACAAGAGCTACGTCGGGGCCACCGGGCGGCGGGAAAGCAATTTCTCCTTGTGCAGAGCAATCTCGCACCTCTTTCGCGCAGTCGACGCGCGTACGACGAATTGGGCAAGGCACGCAGCTGGCAGCGCTGGACACGGGCGTGACAGCCGACGAATCGAAAAGATTTGCAGCGTCGCCAAGCTCCATGCTGTCGACGCCGCGGGAACTGTATGCGATTGGGAACGGCGAGGCAGACGGTGAAACAACAACCAGGGGATGCCAGCCAGCGGCCAATATCGTGAGCTCGCCATTGTCGTCTTCATCGCTATTTGACAGGACGCATTGCCGCAATGGGCAGGCCGGCAGAGTTGACGTGGCGGACCCCCGGAATATAGATTGGCCGGGCGCGATGATGCCTGCACAGCAGTCAGTCAGGGTGCGCAGAGACTCTGTTGCTACAGGACTTGATGCGTCCACGTTTGAAGCCAAATTAGGGTGCGAGGAGAGGCGCTACGACGCAGAGCGAGTGGGGCGTGAAGAGGATGACATTGTCACGTTTTTCATAGAGTTTGGTGTTGTGGTGGAGACGACGGCGGCGACGCTGGACCAATTCTGGCTGCGGGACAGGTGCACAGCAGACGACGCCCAGTCTGACGCAGACATATCGAGCACGTTGAGCGTATCAAGTGTATGGATTGCAAGTATCTCAGACGTGGGGGAGGCAAAGGCAGAGACGCCACAGGCTGGCCACCAGCCAGGTCGACAGTCGCGGTTCTCCTTGTCGTCAGCGTCATCGTGCTCGGCATCTGAGAGCCGGCCAAAGAAGCGTAAGCGCAGCAGGCTGAGGGACTTGTTGTTGTTGTCACCAGGCCTTCCTGGCGCAGTCTTTCGCAAAATCCCTGCGAGCTAGCCATAGCACATCGGCGAGTAGTTCAGAAGGGCATCCTTTGTGTGTATGTATAACGGGTCTCAATTAAACTTTGTGAAATGACCGTGGTGCCAACGCGATTCAGCAGGTCGATTCTGGGGGTGTCCAAGCATGTCAGTCAGCCTTAGCAATAGTAGTAGTTCGCGAGAGACGATGACGGCCTTGGTGGTTTGCAGAGCTATGGTGAAGATGTGCAGAGTCCAAGTCTAGACCAGGACGTGGCTAACGAAAACAAGCACTCTGAGGGCGATCCGCCGTTTCCGCGATTCGCGTTGCTGGTGTGCAATGAAATGACGACGGGGACGAGTGGGATGGCGTCGTCGTATCAGGAAGATGAGTGACGCAGCGGCACCGCCAGGACCAAAGGGTCACGCCCATGGCGCTGCCACTGACCGCACAGGCAGCCCGATGCGACAGGATGCAGGAGATGTGCTGGTCCATTGCCGAGTGCGGGCACGCAATAGGGTGCAGGCGATACTGGGGGAGGGAGCTGGCGACATGGGGGTCCCATCGAGGGTGCTATTCCGCTCCAGGATGCGAGAAAACGAGGCAGCGAATGAAGGCGGCGGGCGAGTGGATTGATCCAATAGTAGAGAGAATAGGAGAGTCGTGATCACCATGGCGCGTTGCCCTTCTGAGCGTTGCCCTGGCCCTTTGTCCACCGCTCAGCGCGGGCCGTAGGCGTCAGACGCTTTCCGACACGAGCCAACGCATCGCCTGTCCCCCCATGTGCTCCGTCGTATGCTAAAAAGCACATCCCCCCAATGCATCCCGCATTTCTCACCTGTTGATCGCCTGCTCCCCATCTCGTTCTGCAAAAGCCCATCTTGCCAAACTCTGCTTCCAAACACCACCACCACCACCACTCAGTTCCCAACAAACGTAAGCTCTTTTGTTCATTTTTGTTGCGTTTTGTGCTAACCCGTGGCCCCGTCATCAGTTAACCAAACTACACCACACTTCCTACTACCTACCACCACCACCAAAAACAAAGGCCCCATCATCGCCTCTCCGTGTCATGGCTTCCACTTTGTCCAATAGTAGTAGTAGTAGTAGCAGTAGTAGTAACAGCTACGTCGACTTTCTCCAGCAAGCCAAGCGCAACTTCTGGATGAGCAATGCTCACCTCACAGAGGACGAGCGAAACCAGGCCTGGTTCCAGCTGGCGTGCCAACCCACACAAGCTTCGGCAGCCGACCAAATACCGCGCTCCATGCCCTGCCCTTCGTCCGACGTGACGCAATTCTCAGTATGGATTTGACTTGGTCCGCGCTCCCTTGGCCCTGCTCTCTAACACGCCCTCCAGATGTCTGGCTCCGCCCCGATCATGAACCGCTCAGACTCGGCCATGAACGACAACTCGCACGACGCCTCCATGGGCGCCTACACCGACTACACCCTCTACTCGGACTCGTCCTTGCACAGGCAGCCCGAGCCTGGCTACACCACCGGCATCGCTGAGTACAGCGTTGGTGATTATGTCAGCAGCTGCATTCAGCCTGACGGCTCCTCCTCCACCCTCCCCTTCCCCCACCACTCACAGCAGATGCAACTGACACCAACCCCGCAGTGGAGTCCATCTTCCGATGTCTCTTCACCCGCTACCCCGTCAACCGCCCTGATGACGCCCGTTACTCAGTCCAGTAACATGAGCCGTCAGGGCAGTTGCAATCCTCAGTTTTTTGATCAAGTTTCCATGTTGCGTGTTCCGTCAGATTCTTCATGTATCATGCCCATCCTCTCAGAGGATGGGACTTTTCCTTATTCCTTTGATGTCGAGTCAAAACCCATCAGCGAGTCCGCTGGTGTTTCTCCTTTTCTCTCCTTCACTGGCTCCTCCAGTGAAGCTTTTCTTTCTTCTTCCTCTTCTGCTTCTCTGTCTTGTTCTGTTCCCGCAAGTGTCCCCACACTTGCCTCTTCCGACATCAACGTCAACAACAACAACGACCAGTCGTACCTGGCGGAGGATATGCGGAGGTCGACTTCAGCTGCGTCTAGCGTGGGCAACTCGAGCGAGGGCCCTGCCTCTCCCTCGACAAACTCACGCCACTCGCAGCGCGAGCGTGAAATCATCGCACAAGCTGCGTCTCGCAAGATTGCCCCAAAGGCAATCGACAGCCACGATGAGATCAAGTCTGCGTCATCCAATGCTCAGATGACAAGGATACGGTCTGAGGATGGCTCGTCCAAAACTGTTGGTGTCATTGCTAAAACGCCCTATGTGCGTCCTCAGCACCCAAAGATCAAGTGTAATTTCTGCAACGAGCGGCCCGATGGGTTCCGCGGTACCCACGAGCTCGACCGTCACATTGCCCGTGCCCACGCCTCGCGGAGGAAGGGCTACATCTGCGTCGACTCGTCGGCCGACCAGAAGTTCCTCGCAAACTGTAAGCACTGCCGTAACAAGAAGGTATACGGTGCCTACTACAACGCTGCCGCCCATCTTCGCCGTGCCCACTTCCATCCCCGCAAGAGGGGCCGAAAGGGCCGTAGCGACGAGAAGCGTGGTGGTATCGGCGGTGGTGACCACCCTCCCATGGAGTACCTCAAGCAAAACTGGATCAAAGAGGTCGAAGTCGAGAACAAGCCTGCGCCACAGTCTCCCGAGAGCAACTCGGACAACGACGTCACCGAGTCCACCGACAATACTGCCACCAATGCCAACACGGCCGTCGCTACCCCCATGGCTACACCCTCGTACAACAACGTCGACGCCGTTGCTGCCCAGTACCCTGTATCGCAACAGCCCCTGCCCATGCCCCTGATCAACCAAGTCCCTGTAGATCAACCTCAGTATATGGACTTTGGTATGAGTATGCACGCAAGTGACCCCATGGTCTTTGACAACACGCCCTTTTTCGACCCAAGCCTTGCTGCTGCTACTGTTTCTGCTCCCACCGACATGAGTAATTTCCAATTCGACGCCTACATGGGTTCTTAGTCGACCTTACCCTACCCTCTTCCCCCTCTCCCCTCATCACCCTCATTCTTACTCATTGTTACCCATCTATTTTTGTTTCCTGGACTTTGGACTTACGCGTCCAAAGTCACGACGATAAGTTTTTTTCTTCACGAGTTTGGGTGGTTTCTGTCTTCGCTGTTGCTTTTCTTTCTTCAAACTTGATGTACATAACGTTTTTTTTTCTCTTTGCATCGCTTCTTATCCGGCGTTTGATACGATGACTGTGACCACCAGCCGGGCGGAACTTCCTATGGAGCGTCTTGAGCTGCGGTAGGTTCGCATCGGAGGTGTTTTGGGCGTTTTTTTTTGTTGTTGTTGTTTCTTACATACGATGGATGGATGGGAAGAGCAATGGGTTGGTGGGGCAGGCACATAGGCATGATGACGGGGAAGGCAGGACGGAGAGTACATACATATATATGATAGGGGATGTGTAATATTGGTACTATGTACTTTGCTTCCCTGACAGCAGGGGAGAAGGCTGATCAAAAATTTCAAAGAATACTTCTTACTTGTTTTTTTTGGTGCAAGTGTTTGAAGTGAGGATTTGGTGAAAGAATTGTGTGAGCTGGTGAATCGTTGCTGAGGTGGTGTTTCGGCACTTGGTGCCCCTTTGCTTTTGTCTTGGTGTTGGTGCGTATAAGTAGCTTACATATGCTGAAGCACCTCAGATGGCACGAAAAAAATGTCAAGTCTTTCTTCAAGTCTTTCAGGTACTGCTGGTTGGTACGAACGAGACTTTTCATGTCCAAAGCTCTTCTTTTTTCTGGTAGAAACTCAGTGCCACATGAATGATTACATTACTGCATAACAGCTCCATCATTGGTGTTCCGTCAGACCCAAGACAATGACTTTGTACTTTCCCATCATCCGCTCAAAACTTGACACATGGCTTAGTAGCTAGAATTTGGATAATTGCCTCCACCCTGCGTCTCATTGTCCACAGGGTTCGCCGGACCCCCTGTCTGACCATACGCACCACCCGCCGCCGTAGCCTGCGCTTTCGACGCCTTGATAGCTTCTCTGGCCTCGGCCTGCTCAGCTTTCTTCCTACGCGACTGTTAGCAAAGGAAAAAAGCTTCGTTTTATAGATACCGCACGACAACAACTCCCATCACATATACACTCACCTGTCCAAATCACTTTCTAGCCCCGGTTGTGCACCGCCTCCACCCATACCCTCGCCTTTCCTCGCTACAGCATCTGCTACGCGTCCTTCACCTGGCATAGCCATTTGCTGTCCGTCGAGCTCCTTGTGCCGTCCGACATCTTCGTCGCTCAAGCCTTTTCGCTCTTCACCTGCTGGTGCGCCGTGCACGCCCTTGCCCTCTTCGAATTTTGCGTTGCGTAGGCCCTCTGCGTCGCTGGCTTGCTTGGCAGGTACACGCTGCTCTTCAAAGGCGGCATTGTCAGAGGCGTTGAACTTGGCTTGTCCTTGTTCTTTGGGGTCTTTTTGTACGGGGTTGCCGGGTGTTGTGTAGGCTTGGTTGATGGAGGGTTGCGAAGGGCCTTTGGGGTCGAGAGCCGACATGGTTGCGGTTGTTGTGTCAATCAAAGTACTTTGTTGGTGAGTTATGGTGTGGTTGTGAATCGAGTGTTAAAACTTCAATCGTAGATATTGGAAGGTTTGATTCGTGCAAGAAGAAGAGAATTGGTTGAGCGGTCGAGGTATTGTTTTGGTTGTACTATCACTGCTATGACGTCTGCGGGGCGGGACCGTCATTCATTCCTCGCCCCACCTATGCGCTGCCTAGTCATGTGAATACGCGGAGAGCTAATCGCTGGGCCGCGTTTTAGTCGTTCTTTGTAGTAATACAGTATCAGCGTGGGAGGTTTGTTGCGTGATTGGGTCGCAAACTTGGTTTCTTGGGTGAACATTTCCACCAAGTCAGATATACGTCATGGTGTTGTTGCGCGTATGATTTCCAGGAACTTCTCGTTTTTACATAGAGAGTATCTGATCTTGTATGTAACAGATCAATTATAGTCTGCTTCTTCCATGATGCTGCTGGAAGGAACAGTTGTGCTGCTCAGCACTTCATCGGATTCGATAATAAGGAAATGGCAATGTCGGCAAGAATTGCATTCGTCTGCTTCGCAACCCAGTTTATAACTCCAGAAAATGATGTGCCCAAACGCCTTCGCTATGCTCGTATAATTGACCAAGAGACATCAATCCATCTCCATCTCCACGTCCCCTGCGGACCCTGTTGTTTCGACACGGTTTGGAGGATTGCGGTTTTCTTGTTGCAATTCTGCGGCTTTGGCGGCTCTCTCCCGTGTTTTGCGACACCACTCTTCTATCGAGTCGGCTGCTCCTCCCTCAATCTTGATTGTCTTCGGCTCGGCTGGTACGCCCAAGACTGTGCCCTGAAAGCGCGACTCGACTCCGGTTTTGCTATGCTTCTTCATGAGGGCTGGACGCGATTAGCATTTCAAAAGCATTCCAAGACTTCGCAACATACTATTTAAATAATCCTCCATTTCCTCCTGATCCAGCTGCTCCGTCGGGTTCGTTGGAACTGGCTTGTATGTGCCTGCAATGCGCCGTATCTCCTTGTTCTGCTCGCCTTTGACCCATTCAATAAACTCAGTTACGTCTGCTGTATCTTCGGCGTCGCGTCGTGCTGCTTCATTTTCGCGTGCACCCGTATCCGCATTGTATTCTTCGAGCGGCTTGCGCAATATCTCTTTCCATAGTTCTTCCCCAGCTGTCATGGTCGGCACAAGGAGCGCGCAATCCTGCATGGCCATGCGCACGTCGGTGATGGTGGGTGTGAGATCGTTGTGGTTTGAGTAGGCATTGTAGGCAGTTCGCTCGGCCAGGAGAGACAGGTATCGTGCCGTGAGATCTACGATTGTGTCGACGGCAGAGGGTTTGCCATGCTGGAAGCCCGTCGCGCGCAGAATGTGGAGAACAGCGGGCCGGAGCAAACTAAGGAAGAGATCGTTTTGGGACATGCTTACACATGCGTGTGCGTTTATGGTAACCAAGAGTGAAAGCGAAGTGGCTGTTACGGTGGGAACAGGCACATGGTGGTTAGGCTGTGGGGGAATCAGTGCCAATAAAGTGAAGGTACGCGGTTCCGAAGCTTTGGCCTTTCACTGTTGCGCTCGCCAAGACAGCCCTCGACGCATCACCACCATCGCCCGCCCATTTATCCCCAGCCCAGAGACATTGCTCACCCTTGCAAATGTCGCGCCCGCCGGCGCATGCTCCTCCCCTATTATCACAGTTTACGACATAAGCCCGCGCCGCCACCCAAGATGAAGCTCAAACTCAAGAACCCCGACGCTCCTCCCAGCGATGCGCCCGCAGAACCTCCTCCGTCTGACGCGCCTACGCCGACTACCGCGAAGCCAGGCCTGAAAATTAAACTCAAGCCTGCAGCGCCTGCTCCAGGCGATCCCACAGATGTACCAAGCGGTGATGCAACAAAGGTCAAGCGCAAGTACACCAAAAAGCCCAAGGTCGACGAAAGCGGCAATGTCATTCCCCCAGGAAAGCCTGGGCCTAAGAAGAGGGTACGCGACGAGGGAGACAATGCCGACTCACCCGCTTTGAAGCGCAAGCCAAAGCCTACAGCAAAGAGCCTTGCCATGGCCAACGACAGCGATGAGGACGACAACCTTGCGGCAGTCGAACAACCCCCTCCTCAACTCAAGGCACACAATCGGACTCAATCCATCAAGCTCTCCATCAAGCCAAAGGGCGGCTTGAATACAAATGCTCCAGCCAGGAGCACCGCCATTCTGAAGGTCAAGGGCGCGGGAAAGCCACCAGTAAGGCCATACGGCGTTGGCTACGACAGCGAGGCCGAAGAAGCCGAAGTTGACCCAGCCATCGAGTCTCAGTTCGTGTTGCGGATGAAACCCGGGCCAGACTGCGACTTACTGCGTAAATCCATTGAAGAAAAGACTATTGGAAAGAGCATGTCACAAGGAGGTCCAGGCGTGCACTTCCGCTTCTTTGATCGCGAGGGCCGCCGCGCTATGCTCACAATACAAAATCGCATGTACGCTGCGACCATGGTAGAACTACCCGCTGTCATTGAATCTCTGAAGAGCTGGAACAAGAAGGACTGGGTAAAGACTGCCGATGTTTGCCAAATGCTCTTGGTCTTGGATGAGGTTAAGAACGAGGAAGAGGCAAAGAAGTATCCGCTGCCATCGTACATCTCTCCCGATACGCACCGCTTCCCTCACGGCCTAACACCGCCTATGAGATGGGCCCGCAAGCGACGTTTCCGTCCTCGAAAATCATACATTGATGTCGAGCGAGCTGAAGCGGAGATGAATCGACTACTGGCCGAAGACGAAAACGCCGTTTCCACAAAGTACGAGATGATAGACAGCGATGCGGAGAGCTCCGAAGAAGAGTCAAGTTCGGAAGAAGAGGTTGACGAGGAAATGGTCGATGCCTCGCAAGCTGAAGAGATAGACGCCAACGATCTTGAGCAAATGCTTGCAGAAGGTCTCATGGATGACGAAGTCGAATTCACAGGCGATAATGAGCAACTCAACGCACTACTCGCCAACTCGAACAATGTCGAAGTCGAGCAAGTCGGAACCCCTACGACTGCTCATGATGTCGCCATGCACGCTCTCAGCCATAATGGCAATGTGACTGTCGAGCCTGAGACTGCAGCTTCTACACCTGCAGCGGCCACTTCTGCCGACGATGATGATGACGATGACGATTCTGACGAGGATGGTGACGAAGTGGATGAAGCTGCGGCAGCTGAGGAGCAACGCCAAGAGCAGCTTCGAACTGAAATTGCAGAGTTAGAAAAGGCTATTATCCAGAGTACTGAGCAGCGCGACAGACAAACCAATACTCTCTTCAAGAAACGTGTGCAGAACCAAATCGATAAGCAGAAGGCGGATCTTGCCATCAAGCGTAAGCAGCTTAACGAAGAGGCCGATGAATAACAAATAGATGGTGTTCTTAATTAGCTTTCGTCTGGTAGCGCGGTGTAAGCATTTGGTATTGGTTAATAGGGGATTGAACATGGAAATCGGGCCGGCGTCTAGGGTCATAGCATTCTTACGGCGTTTTGAAGGCTGGGATACAAAGCCCTATTTGCATGTAGGCGTTTTTTCTATAACCATCACACATGGCGCCATGTCAATAGCCTCGATATTTATTCTTGTTTTAAATAAGATGGTTCATATGGCTCGCATCTATGTGAATTCGAAAACCGGGAACTCATTGCCAGTAGCCAATTCACGTTGGAATCAAGATGCTATCAAACGTGAAAGTGACGAATACGCACGTGACATAACCTTGCCAAGGAGACGTTTGGTTTCCCTTGAACATAATTCCATCATCCTTTGTTGCCCCACTGCTCTTTCCTTTAACGAATATACAACCTCTCCCCGCACACCTACCGGACCGCGAATTCAAGGTTATGTTGACGCATGGTTGTTGCTAATTACTACCGGTGATACGCACTTAAAATTTCCAGCTCAATCGATTGCAATATGCCGCCGATAGGTCCACCCCCGTACACGCATGAACAGATCTCTGCGATGACCTCTCAAGCAGAGAGAACACGCGCCTACGCAGAGCTTGCGAGTATGTGAAAAACAAACACGTGAGCGCAAGATCGTTTCAAGGTCTTAACAGGAAAATACTAGGCTACGTTGCGCGCCTCAAGAGGGAGAAAGCAGAGCGCCAAAAACATGAAACCCAAGGTTACCGGGGCAATCACCACCACTCCAGTTCACCTCATCGAAAGTACGGCGGTTCCACCCAGGGCCCTGTGCATTACCATCCATACCAACGCGCGCAGACGACAGACAAAGGAAAGAGCGCGGCCGATTCTCGCGACGCAAGCGATGCTGAAAGCCGACCGAAGCAGCCTTCGAACAACGCCGTCCGGAATCGCGATGGTCATCAAACCAACCTCAACGAACTCTGTTCCGCGTTTACTGTCGCAGGTACTTTAGCCAAACGATACTTCGCCATATCCTGTTCTGCTTGTGCGCCTCTAACCCATCCATAGGCGTTTGTTCCCGTTCCGGCTGTCCCTATATCCACGATCCAAACAAACAGGCCGTGTGCAAGCGCTGGTTCTACAAGGACAATTGCCAGATGGGAAATTTGTGTTCCCTGTCACACACAGCTACTCCACGCAATGCGCCTACTTGCACCTATTTTATGGCTGGCCGGTGCCTCCATGATGGCTGCCGTTTCGCTCACGTTAGCGTTGACCCTACTGCACTCAATTGCGAAGAGTTTGGAAGCACAGGATACTGTGAGAAGGGAGATACGTGCACCAAATTGCATGCGCATGAGTGTCCCTATTTTGCCAACACGGGTAGTTGTCACTACGGCACTGACTGCCGCCTGGGACATACCCATCGTGCCTCTCGAATGAAGGCCAGCCGTCTCTCTTCACCCGCTTCAAACACCCCTAACCGTTCCAATACTCCCGATGATGTTGTGGATACCGCCAAAATCAAATTGGAGCAGATTACGCCAAAGGTTGGTGCCGACCAACAGCCCCATCAGTTCACACAACAGGCAGATTTTGTTTCCTTCGATGAAGATCCCTGAACAGAACTAGCTTGCGTAATGATCTGATGCTTCTTGGACACTGTAAGTTTTCCTCTTGTCTCCTTCCCTCATCGATCCACCTAATTTTCCTTTTTTCCAAGTTCCGATGTGTACAAATTCACTGCTTTGGTAGGTTCTCGACTTTACTTTCGTCAGCTTTCTCGAATCTCCTCTTCAACTTGTCTCGACTATCTCAGGTCTAGCCCTTGATTGCCTTGCGTCCAGGGTTCTTTTTCGGTGATACCCCCTTCTCACGATTTCCTACGGTCTTTTGTTTCTTTCTATTCAAAGGGCCGTCCCTGTCCATTTCTCAGGCTTTTCCTACAATTAAAAGTAAAGCCTCGTGTGTAGCTTGCTTTATGTAGCACATCCAAGGCCTGCTTTTACTTCCCGATAGGTACAGCCTGACTTGCCACACAAGTGCGAGTAATAGCAGGAGCTGAAAGACATAAAACAAAAAAAGCATGTAACGAGAAGAGAAAAATTTGAAAGATAAATTTGATTCTTGTCTGTCCTCATCCAATGCTGTGAATGAATGACTATATGAGGAACTCAAGTATATGTTTGCGAGCTATGCAAGAAATCAGGCAGTAGCTCCAACGGTGGTGCATGCAGAGGGGCTAGACGTGGCGATGGCTTCGACTTGGGGCTAAATATGTCAAGACGTGCTGTGCTCAGGTATGAATGAGACTGTATTTTCTTTAACAAGATACATGTACACATAGATGTCGTAGGGCGTTTGGGCCAATGTATTTTTATACACGTTTTCCAGCGACGTGATTGCTTGCAGCGTAGGTTCGGACAGGGGCGGGCGCGCGGTGGAGGCTGAGGCGGGCTGGAGCTACTGCTTAGCCTCCATTCTATTGTCAATCGTGCCTTACAATTCGACAGCCCGCGCACAGCATAATGTGTCGCTTTGCCCCGTTTACGATGAACCTGCGAAGATATAAGACCACCCTGAAGATTGAATAGTGCCAAAGCACGGCGCGCGCGCTCCAAGTTTGGCGAAGTCGTACTCAAATAACATTAGATCTCCTGCCGCGTAACCCCTTGCCTTTGCTGGCAAAGCGAAGCTTGACACGAGAGCCCGTTTTGCGCAACAACATGACGCTCAAAGACCTGTTAAAAAAGAAGGACAAAATCAAAGACGAGGGTGCTACCCCTACGTCCCCCACCGGTCCTACGCTTTCGCCCAATATCCCAGAGTTCCAGTTCTTTCGTACTACGACCTCGACGCAAGAAACGATCGAGCCCCCTAGCTTTCCTGGCGACCCCCAGCGCGAAACCCCTCTCTTGTCACCCGAGCCAAGGGGTAAATTTGGCAGATTCAGAAGTCGTAGCAATGCGTCGTCACAAGGCTCTACGTCGGGAGGGGAGCGGCACAGGTTCCAGCTCGGGCGCAGCAAGTCGAACGCCTCAGTAAATGTGCCGGATAATCTTCCAGAAGTGGGCGGAGATGGGGTAGCACGAACAGAGGAAGAGGAGGCCAAATGGGAAAGAAGAGCCACGGTACTAGTTACATCGGGTCTGCAACAAAACTCTAGCCAGCCCACTACACCAAGCTATCCGCCCATGAGCCCAACGTCGCAAGGGACGCCCACGAGCGCCAGGCGTCGCAGTGCAACCATCGGCGCTCCAGCGGACGAGGTACGCATAACAATGGAGAGGACAAGAGTTGGTCTAAGCTTTGCATAGGAGACCATACAGGAAGCTATTCGACTACATGAAAATGGAGGTGGGTAGTCACACCAGCTGTGTTTGTGTGTATGTGCATTCATGATGAGGCTGACAAGAAGACGAAGATCTTGAAGCATCAACGTCCCTTTTCGCAAAACTTGCCGAGCCCACTGGTGCAAACAATGCTCTGGCACAAGTACTCTATGGTCTCGCCTTGCGGTAGGTTTCCCTTGTCTGTCCACCAACCGCAGTCTGATATCGTCAATCAACCCCGAGTATTTCTTTATATCCTACCCAATATATTGACTGACCATGTATCAGTCATGGCTGGGGCTGTGCGCCAAACCAGGAACAAGCTGTTCAATACTTATCCATGGCAGCATCAAACAGCGCAGAGGTCGAGAAACTGGCCCTTGGTGCTGGTATGAAGAAAGGAGGTGTTGCCAAAGGTGAGCTCGTGCTGGCCATGTATGAGTTGGCCAACTGCTTCCGCAATGGCTGGGGTATCAAGAAAGATCCGACAGCCGCGAAGCAATATTATGAGACGGCTGCAAACTTGGGCGATACGGATGCGATGAACGAGGTAGCCTGGTGCTACATCGAGGGCTTCGGCACGAAGAAAGACAAGGTAAGCAAGCCATGACAGCCATGACAGCCCTTCATGACCTGACGGTCGTTGCACTCGCTTGACCGGTCAGGTCTATGCAATAACGACGCGAACTGCCAGCTTGGAAGGCTGTACAACCTGGACCTCAGTCATCATGCGTCCTGTCGCTCTGAGACATGGCGTCTGCTTTATTCCGCCTCACTATTTGGGCAGCAGCAGGAACTCGGCTGATGTGCATGTTATGCTGACTGCGCCTTGTTTACAGTTCAAAGCGGCTCAATTCCTGCGCCTCGCAGAATCCAAGGGCAACAAGACGTTAGGCAACACATGGTAAGTGGCACTATTTCTTTACCCTGTCCACCGACAAGAAAAGGGATCCATATTTGCTCTGGACCGAGCCTCAATCTATGCCGCGGTAAGGGAAAAGACATGATGGTGACCCGCGCCATCCCGTCGCAGCCGATGTTACAATTTCAGACAATATCAACACCAAGCCACCAGGCGTGATCCAACAATCCAACGCACGGCGCTATGGACCATTCAGGCGAGCCAGTCTGAAGGCGCAGTTGCCAAGCAGAATCAATTGGCCCAGAGTGCACCATTTTGACACTGGACTCGCTTAGCCTTTGCGGACGCTGAACGGCCCTCGCCCTCACCCGCAGCACGGCCTGTCACACCTGCTGCCAGTTCCCCGCTACGCACACCTGATCGCATCCGCAGACGAAAGAAAAAACCCATCATCAGGACCCTGCCCGTTTGGTGCAAGCATAAATCTCCCATACCAATAGTGGAAGCCGCATACCTCCAGACCCAGTCTATCGGGAGCCTAGTGCAGGCAAGCCTGTTTATGGAGCTACACGTGGCAGCGTGTAGCTGGCTTCGGTTCCGGAGTAAGCATCAGCGGGAGGGTGGGAGGGTGTAGCCGATGACGGAGTTCAGCACGTCAATGGGTGTGTGGAGCAACCGTCAGATGATTGCATCAATCGCGGCAAGCTGGAAATTGCAGTGCATGATGGCGCGACAATAGTAGCATGGTATTGACGTATATTGTTGGCAAAGGCCGTGCGAGCTTGCTGCTGGGAAGAGAATCGTATCACGGACGGCTATCGCGACAATGACGGCAGTCTCGGTCGGGAGACTGACAACAACAGCGACGGAAGACGGAAGACGGAAGACGGAAGACGGAAGAGGACGATCTGGATCTTGACTTGCTAGACTGCAGTAGCTTCGGCATGCGTCCATCAAGGCCCTGGCCGTACGACTAAGCTTCGGAGCTGACCTTTTGCCCGCTGGACAAGTTATTGGACCGATGAGCACGTGCTGACTAGTCTATTCTCAATAGGATCTGGAAAGACAAATACAATCCCAAATAAAGGCATTATAGTGTCGCTTTGGGCCAGACGTCTTTGGTTACCTCGGCCCGACTAGCTCGCACATAGCCCATTGCGGAAGTCATGAGATTGTGTCGTGTGAGGAATAGGCGACGCGTCATGGGGGAAAGCGAAGATCGCATTGCTTTTTGTTCTGAATGTAAAGTTTGTTGTGGAATAATTCAATCTATTTATTTTCTTTTTGCCCTATCAGCGTCCAAGTTTTTTGCTATCTGATGGAATGATATTCCTTCCAAGTTTTTAATCCCGGATGATTTACCTCGTAGTGTGTTTGTGCACTAGTTGTAATATGTGGGTGGGTGTGGCAAAATACTGGTTCTAGAATCCAAGGACACTGTCTCCTAGGGAAGGTATGTAGTGTAGCAAAAGGATTGCCACACTAGATTCCCCGGGAGGGGACATGTACGCAAATCTCACACCGAGTTTATCGAAAGACACTATCTCGAACACTATTACGACCTTCGGCTTTGTGTGTCCGAGCGACGATAATTGCCCGGCAAGCGGCATCTCTGCTGAGACGGAGTACACTTTTCTTTCTTGCCAATCGTCTGATGCATCCAATCTCTGCTGAAGTGAATGATTTCATTCACCCACAGTGCAAAAGACTCGTCGTGCCCTCCTTCCCCCTTGTCCATTCGCCCGACAGAAAGATTCCGAAACATGGGGTTTTTTGTTGTTGTTCGTCCTTTGCTTACATACATACATACCTTGCCGCACACAAGGGGCGGTGGTGCAGTGATACGCCGAGATACAGGCCTCTTGCATACGCATGTACATAAGAGTCATAACGTACAAATTTTTCTTCCCTCTCTCACTTCTCCCGGTTATTCTACCCTTGACACGTAAGAGCGCAAGAGTAGACAAGTAAAGCAGACAAGTAACGGGGTTTCTTTTTTCTCGGTTTTCCATACATAGAGATGTATAGTAGTAGGCACGCGAGTCGTGTGCTTTGCTGCAGTGCAGTAGTAACAATGTATACGCCCCCCCCCCTCCCTCCCTGAAAATAATAGTACCATGAAGAAAGATTTTCCCTTCGTGCATACATGCGCTCCCCCTGGCTCGGCTCAAACCTGCATATCTCATCTGTTTTTCCCTTGCGCGCCCGCTTCCCCCATCCCTGGTATGCTCCTACACACTATCCAGCTGTCTATGTTAGCTACCTCACCCTCCACATGCTACATATGTACGACTAGAGACGAGTGTGGGGATCTTTCGGCGTCCGTCCCCGTCTGTGTGTAACATGACAGCTACCTTTACAATCCCCCACCCCTGTTCACCTGTGGCTGTGTGTATGTAGATGCATGCGTACGCAGCTATGTACATACATACAGTAGGTAGATGCAAGAGAAGGAAGAAAAAAAGCCAACAAGGGGACCCGCAATTCTGAAACGAAGCTATTTGTGGGGTAGACCTAGTGTACGGTATGTGTTGGTGGTGGAGGTCGTGGGCCAAGGGACGGGAGTGAACAGGGTCTACGGCTAGCAACGCAGGTAGGTTTGAAAAAAGGTTGGGAGGAGTGACGTAGGAGTGTGTTTGTTGTCGTTGCTTTAGCTGTGTAGTAGTGTCTTTTTTGCTTTTTTCATAACTGGGGGGGCTGGGGTCCAGATATGCGACGTCATGTCTTGGGGACGAGAGTGAGAAGGTAGGAGGGGATGTGCGTATGTGTGTATGGATTTTGGTACCGAGAGATAGAAAGATAGAAAGAGTTACTTTTTTCCGCTTACGCATGGGTATTTTGCTTTTGCAACCTTATTCTAGTAGTTTAGTCTTTACTATCTATCTATTTTCCTGCCTAATTTTTGTGAAATCAAGTTGTGAGTCTGTCCAGTGACCAAAGTGTAAAGTGTGTGTTGCTTGCGCGGCCGTTCATCATCTGTCATGTCATCTGCCCTGCACATCGAGATCGCTACCGCGAGTCGCTCTTCCACTCTTTCCCCTTGTAAGAGAAAGCGAGGATATGCACACAGAATACCACAGTTTAGTTAGTGCTTGTCACACCCTCCCAGACAACACCATCTCCCCAGATACGCGACTCAACCACTGCGTTGCCAGCCCAGCCCCAAACCTGCAGCATCATCGACAAAGATGTGGATCCCACCCGTCAAACTTGCGGCTACATCGCTTGACGCTTTCCTGTCCCCTTACCCGCTTCACGCGAGGTACGCGATTATCATAAAACAAACCCTGAATTGCCCTCGCTCCCTCCCGAAAGGGTGATCGACCGTGCGTTTTTTCTTTGACATGCACGTAATGCAATGCAATGCAGCGGCATGTAGGATTCTGTGTGTATCAGCTAGTTGTTCGGCGGGTGGAGAGGAGGAAGAGGAGGCTGAGAGACATGATGCATTCACTGAGATATGCAACACCAACGCACAGACAATAGCCATGCAAAATCGTAAGATGGGCAAGGGTTTCAGATGGTAGTGCACGATGCGTCCGGTGAAGCCATAGGAGCCAGTGGATTTGGAGGAGCCAAGGGCACGGGGTGATGCTTTCTTGGGACAAGTGACAAGTGACATGGGAGGGGCTGATGATGGACTGAGCAAAGTGTGGTATGCATACCGATTTAGCATCACGGGCGAAGTAAGCGCTTGCGAAGAAAAAATCCATCTGATAGTATTAACTGACTCGATGCACCCTCTTCTTGAACCCGCCAATGGTGACCTAGGTGTTTTGTCCGGCTCCATTGTCAGCCAATGAAACTCGGCACATGCAGCTCTGTGACCACGGGTCGCAGAAACGGCCGCTTCAACAAGGAAAAACAAGAAGGGGAGAATAGCTGGTATCTCAAATGGGGGATACCGCCTTCGCCCCGAATATTGGAATTCGGAGCAAAGAGCGGTAAGGGGGTATTATGGAAAAGGGTGACTAAAAAGATTATCGTAGAGGGACATAGGGTTCGTATCGTGATCGTGAGTGTGCTTGAGTGCAGGAAGGGGAGGAGAAAGTAACAAGGGGAAACAGGCATCGTCTCTTTCAATAAAACAAAAATAATGTCCAACTTTGTGTGATGATCCTCCTCTCATATGCCGTCATGTACAAATCGTCGCTAATCATGCTCGTTGATACATGTCCCATGTCCTTCGTTGCCAAATTCTTCGTCTTCGTGGTTAACGTAAAAGGAAAAAAATGTCAAACGCTCGCTACGCTGTGCAAAATAGATACATCAAACAATCAAGGCCAATCTCGAATGTTGTGAGCAAAAACAGATGCAAAAGGAAACAACCGGAAAGAACAAAACCAAGTATGGATGAAGTCGTGAACCAGGTCTCGACATGAAGAAACAACCGCCATGCTCAAGCGACAAAGGCAGTCAAGTAGCCAAAATCGACGTTGCCGTCCCATAGTGTAGAAGACTGGCAAGGCCAGCGCGTTGAGAAAAGAAATGGCGACGCCGTCATGAGCGTTCAAAAAGAGAAACGCGCAAGAAACGAAATCTCAGCCGGACCGTGATGCAACTTGTTTCCCTACAGGAGCCCCTTGTAAACAAGGGGAAAGAAGAGAATCGCTATGCTGGTCAAGGACAAATGCAACTTAGGAAACTAACAAAGGAAAGGTTGGTTGGTTGGTTGGTGTGATGTGGGTGGGTTGGTGTGTGTGTATGTCAGTGGCTTAGCCAAGGTTCTCAACCTTGGTGCCTTCGGACGAGCCCGGTCGTGACATGCCAGCAGACTCCTCGACGATGCGCTTGAACTCGTGGACTACCTCGGGGGCGATCTTGTCCCAAAGCAGACTGCGGGTGTAGATCTCAGCAGCAGAGTCGCCCTTGCTCTGCTCACGCATGGCAGCGAGAGTCTCGGCAAGGTTGCGGCGGTGCGAAGGCTGAGCGCCAGGCGAGAGTGGGTCAGAGAGATCATCGCTCGTGACGCTGTATCGCGAGCGGGTAAAGTCGAGAGAGGTCATGCTGTTGTACTGGTCGGGGGTAATGGAGAAGAGCTGCTCATGCTCCTGGTCCTTGGTGGGTCCAGTGAGATGAGAGTGAAGTTGGTCGAGGCTGGAGCCTGAAATGCCAGCAAGCTCAGAGCCGGACATGGTAGTCTTGGGCCAGGCCATACCAGATGGAGTAGGCTCAAGACCAGTCACGTGGCTGGCAACGATGCTGCCTTGCTCAGTCAGGCCGTTGGCAACACCGGCATCCTTGAGGATGTTGTCAAGGACAGTAGCCGAGGCAGCGCGAACCTCGTCAGGCATGCGAGGGATCGGAGGGGCGGCAGCATTGCCAGACTTGCTAGCAACAAAGGCGCCGCAGAGCAGGAGCATAAGCAGGAGACCGGAAGTGACGGGCTTGTCCTCGTCCTTTGTGCGCGAGACAAGGGACATTTCCTGGGTCTGCTGCTGGGGAGTGGGCTGGTCGTCCGAGGCAAAGTCGTTGACGAAGATGTAGTTGTCCCAGTCGCTGTTGCCCATGTTGAGGTTGTCCATCTCAGAAGCAAAGTCGGTGAAGGTAGTGCTAGGCGCAACAGCCATACCATTGCCAGTGGCAGCCTCGAGGCGCTCAGTGAGGACCGAGACCTTCTTGCGAAGGTCGCTGGTCTCAATGGTGTGGGTGCGCACTAGCTCTTCCTTGTCGAACTGCAGCTGGTTGACCATGTGGTGCATGTCCATGGACTCGCGGTGCCAGTTCTCCTTCTCGGCTACGAGTGCGTCGTACTCAAGACGGAGGGCAGCAAAGTCGTCCTGCATCTGGCAAATCTTCTCCATCCACTGCTTCTTCTCTTCCTCAAGCTCCTCGGTGTGCTTCTTCTTTCGCTGTCGCGAATCAAGTCTGTAAAAGTAGGTCAGCGGATGAACAGTAGTGTGTGGAGAGCATAGACCAAGAGGTAAGTTGGACCAAACATGGAAGCGTGGAGCCAAGAACCAAAAGGCAGAGTTACGTACGCGGCCTGTCTGTTGCGGAGGAGACGTTTTTGCTGCTTGAGCTCCTTGAGGTCTTCTTCGTTGGTGCAGCTCTGGATGAGGGTGTCGATGTTGTGCAGGTTACGCTCGGCGGGGATGTCGAAGCGAGCATTCTTCTTGCGGATGCCACCGTCACGACGAGGCGAGAAGGACCGGGGAGGTGTGTTGGGCCTCATGCGCTTGGGGCCTGGACGGGCGTCCATTTCTTGCTGGTTGAAGGCCATCCAGTCGGAGTGGGTGTGGGGGGACATGGGTTGCTCGGGTGCGGCCTGGAAGACGGCACTGGGGCGGACATTTTGGTGGACGGGCATTCCGAAGGGCATCTGCTGTTGGTCGACGAACGAGGCACCAAAGTCACCAGGACCAAAGGGGTTCAGTGGCTTGGGGGCAGTGGGTGTCCTGGAGCCAGCGTTGTCGGTGACTGGCCATGATTGCTGGCCGTAGGTGGCAGCTTGGTTGGGAGGCAGACGAGCGAAGGGGTTGTTGCTTTGCTCAGTGAAGAAGGGGTTGTTGCCGTTTGTGTTGACAACGGAGCTGGTAGCTGTGCGGTCGACAAACTGGTTGGCGGAAAAGTCCTCCCAGATGGACGTCTCTGGGGAGAAGATGCCCTGGTTGCTAGTCGAGGGCGACATGAGGACGGGTGTGTCGAGAATGTTGGAGTCAAGAGTGGCGTTGTCGTCAAAGGAAAAGGCAGAGGGTTTCCTGTCGAGCGGGGTGTGGTGAAAGTCCATGTGGGATTGCGAGGCCTGGTAGGAGTGGTCCATAGCGGGCTCTTGTAGTAAAGTACCGGTGTAGCCGCGGGACTGGCGGTGTGGGTTACCCTTTGGGTAAAGATGGGGCTGCTGATGGCTGGGGGGACAGGCAGACGAGGATACTCAACTGGCAGCTGTGCTGTGCTGTGCTGTGCGTGCGTAGCAAGATGAGGCAGGGCAAGGCAGAGTAGCGAGCGGCCTTTTTTTCTTGGTAGCGGGAGAGTAGTGTTATGGTGGACTTTGGGTGATGTGCGGGAGCGCGGGCTTAAAGCTGGGTGGGTGGGTGTATGGCGGGGTGTGCATCGCAGAACCGGCTTGTGCAAGGGAGCCGGGATGCGTCTGCCGTAACTAGGCCGGGCGTGCGATAGGACGCCCCAATAGCGTCGGGTATGGATGCATTCACTCTCCCTGGCCCCGCTGCAGCGACTGGCTGGGGATGTCTGAGCATGCATTATCCAGCCATTACCCAGTGTTTGCCCTGCTGCTGCTGCTTAGCCGTTTGTCGCGCCCGCCCGTATGCATTTGCGTCTGCGTCCGCCGTCCGTCACGCATATCGCGGCCAGTCTCCTCCCCCGCCCACTCGCAGCACGAGCCGGCGCTCCCGTGCTGCTCAATCGATAAAGGCCGTGGGCGTGAGTGGCTAGTCTGCGCGGGCCGGCCCATGTGCTGCCAAATTCCACCGCACCAGAGTCGCCCATTCGTCTCCTTCGCCGTGAAAACTCTGCTCGAAACAGTCAAGACGTCTGTTGGCCGTGCAGCCACAGCAACTTGCTGAAGCTCGCTGCTTTGCCGCGTATCGCGACTGGCTTGTCGTAGTCGTAGTCGTCGTCAGTCGTCAGTGGTCATCCTGAGCCCGCCCTCTGCTAAGACACTGCCCGCCAGCCCACCAGCCAACCACACTGCCTACCCGCCCCTGGCGCCGTCACCCGACTGCTCGTTTCGTCTCGTCTTGTCTCGTTGCTGCGCAAGCCTCTTTCGTTGCGTGAGCACTCTTGGCCCCTCCCCCGTTCGGGTCGAGGTCATGGTGTCATCTGTCCAGGCGTAGCTGTGCACGAGTCATCTCACCGCTTCGTGCCCGCACCAGGCTTCCCTGTCCAACTCTGCTCTTCACCACACCCTTCCTCGTGTCCTCCCGTGCTCCCGGCCCTGTCTATCCTCAGGCTTGCCATGGCTATTTTCTCAACCTCGCTAGCCCCCCCGTCACTCCATCTGCCTGGAATCGGCCTTTGGCTGTGCCCATCTGGGAAATCAATCCACGGCAGCTCTAGCCTGGCCCTTCCTGTCCCACACAATCCACCACCCTTTCTCCATCTCTTTCTTGCCTCTAACCACTTGGCTGGGTTCCCGGTAGCCAGAGCGTGTGCGTCCACCTCTGTGCGTCATTCTTGTGCCTCGTGCTCCGACTTTGCCCATTGCTTCTTTTGTCGGCCAACATCGGGCACCTTTGGTCTTCCATCTCTTGCATGACAGCCGTAGCCGGCATAGTGACATAATGACAAGCAGCGACATACCTCGTTGCCTGCCCGTCAAGCGCACTCTTCACGGCCGACTAAACCCATCGCTATGGCGGTTTGTGCTCAGTGTCACGCTTACCGCGGCCGACTAACACATGCATCCCTAATCCAAAACACCAACCATTGCGTTACGCCAAACCGGACGCACAGTCGCTCCGACACATGGACGCACATAGCAACGCGCGCCATACCTGCTCTTGACATGCCACAGCAACCCGTAGTAGACCCCACTGCTGCTGTACCATCCTGCATCTGCATCGACTGCCGCGGTTGATCCTCTCTACTGCGGCGCCTACTGTGGCACGCGTAATTCAAAGCCACCCAACAATGGTAGACTAGAACCACTCAATGGCTCCACTTGCATCTAGTCGCTTCATGCTGACTACTCTACCCTGAGACGACGGTCTGCTTGACCGGAACACATCATCAATTCGTGATGCACCACAATCCATCCAGAACATCATCTCCATCGACTCATCCAGTTGAGGCCCAACTTCAACATGGACACATCGACAGCGTTGACGCTTCATGGTGGCTGCCGCGGGAAAAAAAGGTGAGGCTGTAGCGGTCAAAAAAAGACCGCTTAGGTATGCTCCACTATCCGCTCCCGCGCTCTGGCCCCAGCCACTAGAAGCTCATCCTCAGACTTATTCTTGGTCCATGGCCAAATTCTCGCCATTTGTCTCTCTTCTTGGCCAATAAGGCCAACAACTGTCTCTCCTTCTCTCTTTTCTTCACTCTCTGTCTGTGAATCGGTGACTCACCTTGTCATGGCTAGTCCGCAACACCCCCGGATTCTAGACAACACCTAGAAAGAAAAAAATTCCACACGGCCCCCGGCCGATGACGGCAAGCGTCCCGCACACTGTCCTGGGAAAGGCTTCAAGTCTAGTATGGTAGTAGCATCCTGCCCTTTTTTTGCTGACTGCCTTGTGGATCTTTGGGGGGGCAAAAATCGCGGAACCGGAGTAGCTTCCAATTGACCGTCCACTTAGACCGCTCGAAATTTTGAAACATAGCTCATCGCCGTCTCTTGTTTCCATTTGTCGATCAATGTGCGGTGAAGACCCAAGATTCTCTGTAGCGTTCCAGCCCGTAGGCATGTGATTGTTGCGGTGTAGGATACTCTTGCCCCTTGCAGCAAACGAGCCATGTTTTAGATTTACGGGTAAAAAACAACTACGTCGGCTCCATACTCGTGGCTGGACGAATAGGACGCTCGCCTCGTCCTTAGCCGTGATACGTGCGTGCGTGCTTTTTTCTTTGGGCCTTTCTTGGCCATGACGACCTCGGAAGCAGTGTCTGCGCCGGCCGAATCAACAGAAACTTTTGAGTTTGGGATATCGGCCCATTCTGTCAACAAAGAAAAGCAGAGACGTAAGATATCAACAGACGGGCAAGAGTGACTCATAAGGAAAAAAATAGACGTCAACGTTGTGGCTGAGTAGAAAGTGAGAGAGAACATGTAAACACGCCAAACGAGGCGCAAACATACTGTGTATTTTGTAGCTCCACGCGCACGGGAGTACTGGGTATCTCGGGCGAAGCTATCGACGTTGTGTGTTTAACATACGCCTTGCAGAGGAGAATGAGGAGTGCACTGACCTTTGCCGCTTCTTTCATACTCATCATCTTCGCGTCTTTGCAATGGTTGCGTGCTTATGAACACCATACCATTACCTGTAGTCAGCCGTTTCTTGGTCTGGTGACCTTGGTCTCATATTCCTCCATTATCATCTCGAGCCCAAAGTTTCACCGTGCGATCTTTTCCACCACTCACGATCCAGCGGGCGTCGCTCGTCACATCAGTACTAAAGACAGGACCCGAGTGGCCTTGTAGAGTTTTGCAGTGCGCCCAGTCGTCAGCCGAAAAGATCTGGATGTTCTTGTCGAATCCCGAAGAGATGACAAATGTCGACGCTTTCTTAGGAATCAATTGCCCTTCTTCATTCTCTTGAAGCGGTATCCCACTCATGGGACCATCAGTGCCCTGGAACCATCGCAGATCCGTCACACCTCCCGTGTTGGCCGCAATCGAGTTGGTTTCTCTCATGGCCCGAACGTCCCAGCATTTCATGAACCCGTCACCTGAGCCGGAAAGCAGACGGTGGCCATCGGTAGCCCAGTCCAAACCGTAAATGGGCTTGATGTGACTTTCTAGCATATAGATGACGCGTCCAGTCCGCACATCCCAAACACGGCCGATACTGTCGAGTCCAGCACTTGCAACCAGGGATCCATCGCCATTGAAACTTACAGTGTAAACTTCCTTTGAATGCCCTTCTTGCATAAGGAGCTCCTGGCCAGTGTTCACGTCCCATAGGCGCCAGGTGGTGTCATCAGAAGCCGAGGCGAGATATCGCCCACTGGGGTGGAAGGCCAAACGACAAACACGGTCAGTATGTCCTTCGAGCGTGCGCAGGGGTTTGTCATCGTCAAGCGACCACAGCTGAACTTTTCCTCCGGCTCCTCCGGAAGCAAAGTTCACGCTGCTAGATGAGATGGTGCTTCCAGGCAGGGTCGCACCTGGAATCCAGTCTATACCCGTCGCACGTTCCGTGTGTCCACCACGATAGGCTTTTTTCTGCTCTAGGCTGGGGATCTCTAGCAGTGCAACCTTGCCACCCCAAGTACCGTATGCAACGTACTGTCCGTTTGGAGAGACGCGCACAATGCTCACTGGCCGGTCTGCTGTTTGCGATCCATAAAGCTCGAAGCCCTTTAGTCGATCCTTGATACCGTTGCGGAACTCGATATGCGTCTTGAGGGGTATTGTAGATTCACGACGCTGGTATGCAACTCGTTCCTTGGCTCGAGGTAGAGAGTATTTGGCCATTTCTCGTCGCGCATCCAAAAGAGCCTGGGTGCCTTGTGTGTAGAATTCCTCCTGTTCATCCCCGGGCGCATCTTCTGCCTCCTCCATGGCCACATCTGCTGCATCTTCGCCCAGGGCCTCCTGCTCCTCTGCAAGCAAGGCGCGCAGTCGGTCGCGACGTTCAGCAGGACCCTCGCCAAACAAGGTAATGGGTTCTCCTCGTGAACGCAGCTTGGCTTTGACGTCGCGATCGGCGGTTGGCACAATCAGCTGGGCGGCTCGTCGCTTGCGGTCAAAATCCTCCATGAGGGAGGCAGCAGACGCGTTTGCTCCACCGGGCATGGCATGGTTGCGGTCGAGAGCTGGGCTTGTCAGCGCTTTGGAATTATGTGCATTCGGGGACACATGTATACGTACGGACATTGGCAAGTTCAATGCCCTCCATGGCATCGCTCTGGACATGCTGGTCAGCTTTGGAGCTTGGTGAAGGTGCATGTAGTGTAGGCAATTCGGGCGCAGCATGTGAAGCTTGTTGCCTGGCATGCAGAGCCAATGTACAAAGTAACTTACCGGGCCATTCTCCTCCTCGACATAGGCCTGACGCGCAGGATGCATGCTCATGTTGACTAGATAATTGTATCCCGCAGCGGGGAAGGTGGTTCGCAGGTTGGTCGGGGACGGTCCTCGAAAAGAAGTTCCCAGCCAGACGCGGCTTTAGGCGATAGGGCTGAGCTAGCGTCGGTTATGTCATTCTCCGCGTCTGAGGGGGACACGCCTGGGCTGTCTGGCTGCCCAGACAAAGTGTTGCAGAATTACTAGTGAACAGTTGTCCAGAGGAGGGTGCAAGACGCCTTTGTCCTCTTCTGCTCTTGTTGGTCTTTGTTTTAGCCTTGTGCATCTGGAGACGATGCTCCCAGTACTCGTAAGTGTAACTATTCTCAGCTATCTCCTGCTAGCCGATCGGCAATGACGACGGCCAATGTGAATTCTTAGTCCCAAAAGTCCTTTTTTGTTCCAACGTCGTCTGTCGCAAAGGTACAGCGCCGCCATGGTGCACTTCTTCTGACGCCAATATCCTGCTGCCAACCTTTTCCCGTGCTAATTCGTCCTCGTCAGGCTTGGGCTTTGGCCATGTCATTTGCCATCACCAACGCTGCTGCGGGCCTTGGGCGACTTTCACCAGTATCGCGTCGCGCCTCTACCGGCTTCTTCCTGTTTGCTCTTTCCGCCTCGCCATTGGTAGCACTTGCATCGACGAATCGCAGTACGGGTGTCCCCTTGCACCGAGGCCCAAACTACACACAACCAACCTGTCCCCTCAATAGGGACTCCTCGCCGGCCACAGTCGGCTTACGCTCATTCCACTCGACCTCGCACAATTGGCAGAGCATGCCGCGATACTCGTACCATGTTGCCGCCTCTTACTCGGCCAAGCAGGACAACTTTGATGCCGAGCAGAATCTGTACACGCGTCCGTTGTATGACCCTAGGAAGAGCAAGATCGAGGATCTGCGCGAGTGCAAAGAGGCCATAGACAAGCGGAAGCGCGCAAAAAGCGGCCAGGATGCCTTCTTCTTCAGTCAGGTGGGAACCACGGATTCCACGACATTCGGCGTGGCAGATGGCGTCGGCGGTTGGGTCGAATCTGGCCTTGACCCTGCCGACTTCTCCCATGGATTGTGCGAGTACATGGCCTGCGCAGCGCGCTCATGGCCACACGGATTCAACACGACGTCGTTACACCCCAAGGATCTGCTCCAAGTCGCCTACGACGAGGTCACAGATGACGCCAGTATCGAGGGTGGTGGCAGCACCGCATGCCTTGCCGTCGCAGAACCAGACGGCCATGTTGAAGTCGCCAATCTAGGCGACTCGGGCTTCATGCACTTGGGTCTCAATGCAGTGCGGCATTTCACACAGCCTCAGACGCATGCGTTCAACACGCCCTACCAGCTCTCCAAGACACCCCAACGCATGCTTGTGCAAATGGCCATCTTCGGAGGCCCCACCACGCTCTCGGACCTACCAAAGGAATCGAGTGTAACACATCACAAGGTACGACATGGCGATGTACTCGTCTTTGCAACAGATGGTGTATGGGACAATCTCAGCCCGCAGGATGTGCTGGGCATTGTCAGCCGCAACATGGTCGAGCTTGGTGCATGGGTCGAGAAGGATGGCACAATTGTGGTTGGGAAGAACTTGGCCAAGCTGGTACAGGCCAACTCGACTCGTAAGGCCGATAGTTCCTCGCTTCAAGCAAAAGTAGCTGTTGCCATTGCAAAAGAGGCCAAGGTGACGGGACTTAACACGCGCCGAGATGGGCCCTTTGCGAAGGAGGTGCAACGATACTACCCAGGGGAAAATTGGCACGGCGGCAAGCCAGACGACATTGCTGCAGTTGTGGCTGTCGTGCTCGAGGACGCCCCCCCACGAGCAAAGCTGTGATCGTTTGTAAGACCTGCCGTTTGGATGCACGGGTAGGCAATGGCGTTTTGGAGAAAGACTTGCACAATCGGGATCAGAGCATGACTGCACACAATGCTCAAAAAGAGATGATATCATTGGCTACGCAGTATCTACTACTACATCTTTCAGTCCGGCTTAGATGACTGGGTCTTTGTTTGTGTCGCTACAGCGTATGTTTTCTATTTCTTGATAGATGTCTGCGGAGAGGGAGAGCAGAGGCCGGGTGCCATACTACTAAGCTATAGAGTGTATACATGTTTTGCAGGCTGCGAGGAAGGGTTCAAAACATGGTTGCTACATTTATAAGTACAAAGCTTATATGAAAATGTTGAATACTACATCAGTCCATGAAGTGAGGTTTGGAATGCTACAGCAATCACAGAACACATACAAAGCCTTGGCGTGACTAGGAGGCTACGACATGTGAAGTCAGAAAAGTCTATCCCATGTCCCATGTCTGTCGAACGTCCTCATGCTTGCAAGCGAATCTCACGCAGGTCCAACGCGGCTCCGACGCAGCTCCTGCGAGTCCCCACACTCGGCGTTTTGGCCATGTTTGTTTACTGTCATGCTGTGGTTGCCCGGCAACCAGACCACGCGAGCACAGGGATTGGCCGGTGCGCGCCATGAATGTCAACGTCTAAACTCAACCACTACCCACAGAATCTCTACGACGAACAGTTTACTCCCCTTCTGGGCCTTATGTATGCGCAACTAACACTACAGCTTTCGATCGCTATTCACATCACCCATCCAACACGCATATAGCCACGCGCGCCTTTCATCCCGTCGCGACACTCGCATGGCTACCGAGTCTCCTACGCCGCTAGGCGGCTCCTCATATGGGCGCATGCGCGCACCCTCATCCATACGGCCCCGAAGAGGCTCTCCAATCTCTGCCTTAGGTCAATCGCAGGGCTTCTCTGCCAATGCACCTATGCTGCAGAATATCGACATTGGGGATAGCTCCGACGACGAGATGCCTCAGCCTATGAAGCTCAGCGCCTTGACGGCAGCTCTACTTGCGCAAGGCAACGATGTCGAATCACCGGAGAAGAGGAAGCCCAAGCTCAAGATCTCACGCAATGATTCACCCTCACCCTCAACTACAACCGTGGAAGAGTCCGTCACACCCGCACCGAGTCTGCGGATAAGACGAGTTCCACTACGAGGCGCTCCAATGAGGTTGTTGCGCAGAACCCCTCAGAGTGGAGAAGAGAACTCTGCCTCCCATGACCAGGAGAATATGCCCGTCTCAGCCATCAAAACGCAGCCCGAAAACGTCCCTGACTCTGTCATGAAAGCCACCGACTCCGTAATGAAGGTTTCCGAGGAGCGTCGCAGGCAACCCCCTGTAGACCACCAGTCACCGATACAGAGATCCTCCAGCCAGGAGGAAAAGCCCATGCCACTACAGTCAATGAGCGCAAATACACCACGACGACCAGCACCTCCACCACCACCAAAGATGTCTGTACTTGAGACAGCAACTGCCGCTGCTGGAGCTGCCACTACCAAGACAAGGGAGAGAAAGAAGAGAGTTACACTATCTGTCAATGGAAAGCACTACTCTCAGATGGATCGGATAGGCAGGGGTGGTAGCTCAGCAGTCTACCGTGTCATGGCAGAGAACTTCAAGACTTTGGCGCTGAAGAGAGTGAAGCTCGAAAATGCCGATGAGGCCGCTGTGCGGGGCTTCAAAGGCGAAATCGATTTGCTTCAAAAACTCAGGAATGTTGACCGAGTTGTACGACTGTACGACTGGGAAGTAGACGAGCAACGCCAAGTCCTCAGTGTGGTATGTAGCTTTTGTGTGTGATCTAAACTTAGCAGCTAACATGTCGTAGCTCATGGAACTCGGAGAGTCAGACTTGGCTCGCATAATACGAATGAAGCTCGACCCGGCCGATGGGGACGGCAAGCTCGATCTCAGCTTCACACGCTACTACTGGAAAGAGATGCTTGAATGCGTTGGCGCTGTCCACGACCATGACATTGTCCACTCGGATCTCAAGCCTGCCAACTTTCTTCTGACGGGGGGTCGCTTAAAGCTCATCGATTTTGGTATCGCCAATGCCATTGAAGTTGACCACACCGTCAATGTGCACCGCGACTCACACATTGGCACACCAAACTACATGTCGCCCGAATCCCTCGAAGACTCTGCCGGCGGTGCTCGAGGTCTCCTTAGCAACGGCAACGGCTCCAAAGACATGGCTCTCGGCAAGCCATCCGACGTATGGAGTCTTGGCTGCATCCTCTACCAAATGGTCTATGGCCGCCCTCCCTTTGCCCACATTGCCAATCAAATGGCCCGCGTCCTCGCCATTGTAAACCGTGACTACAAGATCGAATTTCCGGATCTCGGCGTCGGCGACGTCCGCATCCCACCGGGTCTCAAAGCCACTATGCGCCGCTGCTTGAACCGCGACCCTTCGCGTCGTCCAAACATTGCTCAGCTTTTGGATGAAAGAGATCCTTTTCTCTACCCCGACGGCGGCGACGACCTCAAGATTCCACAGGAGCTGCTCGGCCAGATTATCCAGCGCGTGGCAGATCGCTTCCGCGACCCAAATAAGCCTGCGCCAACGGATGATGAAATCCGGCAGTATCCAGCTAGTTTCTACGAAAAGATTCGCCAGCTATTGGAGAGCGAATAAAAGGGGAGTCGAGCGGGCTTTTTGCTCATAAGCCTTTTGTCCTTTCTTCCTCTTCCTCCGCCTCTTTCTCATCTCTTCTTATACATTTCTCGGCCTCATCTTTTTTTTCTCTCTTAGCTTTCTCGGGGTTCAAAAGGCGTTTCCGCTTCTTTCGCGGGAGACAGAGTGTGTGAAAAAAACCGGGGAAAGCGTGTTTCGTTTTTGCTGCGTAATGATTATGACTGGTACTTTGGCGCGCTCGTAGGACTGTTCTTCTCAGTCTTGCCCTTTTTTGTTTGTTCGTTGCTACTGCACCATCTCCTCAGCTACCTACTTGTCTCTTTTGTTCATTTGCGCAGACTATTATTGTATGCGTTCAAGCGTTCACACATGTATTTTTTTTGTTGTACAGTCATCGCACACAGCGGTTTTTTTTCTGCTTCCCTATGTCAGGATACGCTTTTAATGCTTCATGATGGGTTGGGTACTTCACGGGTTGACTTCTCTGTACATATCATGTTTGTTGCAGTTGGGGAAGAGATTTGACTTTGTCAATTCATTACATACATGCTACTCGACTCGTCCTCCATCTGTGTGTACTCTGGCAATGTGATCCTCATTGGACATTGACTAAGTCTCCCCACTTCCTTGATGTCAGTGAATCCGATTATACAATCTTCCTTGACATCGACCAAACCCCTCCACCTCCTTAATGCCAGTGAAGCTGAATGTATGATTGCCCTTGAAAGATCACCGATGCAAGACTAGGTGTGGTGCCAGCTGCCCCAAGCAGCAACGGCCGTAGTCGTACTCAAGCTCCGTTGTGTCTGGTTCTATGAGGTAGGCCTTGCACGGGTCGCAGTCCCGAACCGCCAGGACAATGTTGTGACGTCCCGTCTGTTGCAGCACACGAGAGGCCAGAAAGAAGAGTGCTTGTCCGACGTATTCGAATCGGTGGTCATACCACATCAACGTGAGATGCTTCAGTTGGCGAAACTTGGACAGGGTGTACAATTCGAAGATGAACCAGTGGCGAAGCTCCAGGCTGGGGTTCCGATAAATGTCCATTTTGTCGATGTAGACACGGATGCTCGTGATGCTGTCTGATTGGAAGGTCCGCATGTACGTCAGGATGCTGCGGTCGACTTTGCCTGACCAGCCGCGAAAGACGTTGACAGAGAAGGGAAGCGTTCTGGCCTCGCAGTAGATTTGGCTGCACACCCCGAGAATGGACAGTTGGGATTTTGAGTACTGCCAGCGGGGGTTGATCAGGGTACCGTCGCCGGCACGGATGACAGGGACCGCGAAGACATACTCGTAGATCTTGAGTCGTAGTTCGGCGGGCAGGCGTAGAAATGGCGAGGCATGCTTGTTGAACTCGGCACTTGGGACAAAGGGTTGGTAACTGGAGTATATATGGTATGTTTGAGGAAGTGGTGGAAGTGGTGGAAGTGGTGAAGGAGTGGGGTACTTACATCGTGTCCAGGAAGGCCATGATGACCTCCCCATGTGCGTGCTTGGCTGCCATGCTTGACAGCTCAAGTTGGATGCGGAGAAAAAGCGAAAACGTGGCAGGCACGGGGGTGAGCTTAATATAAAATAGGACAGGCACGAGGAGGCAGATGGAGGTTGAGACTGCCCACGAGGCGGTCGGCGAGCGGCTTCGAGGTGATGCGAACGGAGAGAAAAGTCACAGTGAAGGTGCGGTGTGAGGAAGACGTCATTGCGTGCATTAAACGGCACGGAAATGTCTCAGATCAAACTGCAAATTGTGATGTAGGTTTCTTGGTGAATTCCTCATTCAAGTCATTGAATATGCATCGGTTGCATTGCTTAGAGGCGTTGTCGTCTGGCAGTAGACAGCGACTCCGGAGCACATCCTCACTTCACCCAGAACACTGCTCTCGGGTGCTTTATCCTTACGTCTGAAACGAATCAGATTCACGGGCTGAAACCGAGCATTTCAGAATGCACAAAGCTGTACCAGTCATCAATTGTGCAAGTAATGCATATCTTCGTAGCTATAGCCCCATTCAGTACATCTTCAACATTTGGGAGCTCGTGTAATATTCCGTGTTTTGACTGAATGCTGGATATCGAATCTGAATCCGGCCTTGAATTCACACTGCTTTATAACTCGGATGAGAGCGTACTCGCTCGGTGATTTTGTGTGATGATCTATAACAAACCCATGTACTTATAGTTCCTTAATATCCGCCCTTCTATATGTCAAAAGTTAAGCTTCCGTCCAGCGGTAATGCTTGTTAGATTATACCAAAAAAGTTACAAGCTTCCTCTTTTCATCCACTATTTCTGCAGAGCTGGTCTCAAAGTCTGCTGCATAGTCACAGCCTACTACCACAACCTCAATCTCGTTCCCTCCCCTAATTCGCTCAAGCTCGTCCTCAACCAAAATCGTCATCCTCCCCTCCACCATCGCCCAGTCGTAGTCCCAATCGTGCGGACCAACCCACTCGACAGTAAGCCTGCGTAGCCCGCGAAGACGACCCAGAACCCGCAACGTTGCCAGAGCATCTTGACCGAGATCAACACTTGGACTTCGGCGGCCAAGAGCCGGATAGTAAATCACGTCGCTATACTCAAAATACACACGGATGTTCGTCATGGCGCCGACCTGGGCGTCCGTCAGACGGTAGTAGACTGCAAGCTGCATGTCCCAATGGTAGCCGTGGAACTCATTTAGTGAAAACGGCAAAAGCATTGCTTCGCTGTAAATTTGGCGGCATGTTGTCAGTAGCGCCAAATGGCGCTTTCGGAGGTGGAAATAGGTGGCGAGATCAAGTTTCCGTCCTCGATTGCGACATTTGTGGCGGCGTTGACAATCCCTCGTATTGCACACACGAATCTGTATCCCGCCGAGAACGTGACTGTAGATTAATTCTCGCAGATTGGCGGGAAGGCGAAGGAAAGCAGAATCTTGTTCAATGTCGCTGGTACTGGATTACGTAAGTCCAGGCATGACAGGCGTAAACATGTAAACAAAACAACGACGCGCACATACACCGTGTCACACTCATCTGCTTGGTAAAACTGAGCAGAATGATCATAGGCGCTCGGGAATGAACGCCTGGATAGGCGCCGCTTCAGTCGATGGAGAGAATCCATCGCTGTGGGCTAGGAGAGAACACAAGAGCGAAGCTGGGAACGGTGGGCAAAGTACCCAATTGGCAGACATACTAGCATGGAACGGCGAGCGGAAGATTTCTGTGATGTTATGCCATGTTAGCAGGGATGGTTATTCAGGGGTCGCTAAAATTAGGCCATGCCCATCTTGATAAGATACCAGGGAGGAGACAGGTCACGGGATCTGCAGCTCGTAACTGCATATTACCGACTATACTAGCAGAAGACACGAGCCGAGCTATGCTGCAGCAACTTGTTCTCAGGGTCAATTCGAAGAGATTAACAATCGTCTGTATATATTATTTTGCCGAAAACTATTTTGAGCTACGAACCAAGAGGGCGGCATGATGATTGTTTTTTTTGTGTATGTTTTAGTTCCGGGGTCAGTATGGAGATTACAATAACAATGTCAAGGCGCCTATAATAGTTGCGCAAGCTTCACAATACTACTCATCGGACTGCTGCAAGGCCAGTCGATCCGCTCGCCTCGATCCTTCTATTTAGTCCTTCTTCGAGATGGACTTGAAATCCCAGTTATTGAGATAACCGGAGCCAATCTGGTTGAGTGTTAGTCTTGCAGCCAACAAGCATATCACCTGGCAAGAGCTCTTACGCATAGGTAGGTGGCGAAGCTGACCCAGCCGAGGTACGGCGCAAGCAGCCATCCACAGACAGGGTCGACTTGGCCCCAGACATTGACAAGGTAGGCGAGTGTGCCACCGAGAGCGAGGATGTCAATCGAAGCGGCAATTGGCTGTTTGATGCCAAAGTAGAGAGGGGTCCACAAGAGGTTCAAGGCAAGCTGGATAGAGTAGAGGGTCGCTCCATGCTGTATTGTGTCAGGTTGGTCGACCAGAAGCAGTTTGTCAAGGGAACAATGGATGTACCTTGGCAAGGGCAACCGTGCTAGGGTTCAGCGACGATGTACCGGTGGTGTATGCGCGGTAAGCTGTGTAGCCCATGGTAGTATACAGAGCTGTCCACACCGGGCCGAAGACATAGCCTGGTGGATGCAGCGGGGGCTGCTTCAAGGCGCGATATTGTGTCTGGCTTACACTAGCTACATGGACTGTCAGACGTCTTTGCAATTGCACCAGCTTGATGGAAACGTACGACTGATGGCAAACCCAGTAGCTGTCCCGCAAACCAGCGGCAGCAGGATGGATACTGCCGGGTTCTCGAAGACAAAGCTGGGGAGGGTGAGAGAGGGGATGTAGGTCGTCATGGCGGCAATTGGGCTCGGCTGGAACAGAGAGATCAACGTGTACCTGCGCAAGGCATGCAATGGGCCTGGGTAAAGGACCTTGTCAAAGAGGAAAAGCCGTCTGCACTCCACATGTCGTGATAAGCTGGGCGTCGAGGATCGAGTGGGCCTGCCAATCAGCAGCCTCGGCGCTCCACGAGCGTAACGCGTTCACAGCTTGGCCCACTTTCCGCGCAGCCGTGGAACGCTTGTCCTGTCTCAGCCGCCCCTCGGCCTTCTCCAGCCCGCCGCGCCCGACCTCACCCTTCCTTCTGCCATCTCCACGCCCACTGGCTTCGTGCAGCCCGGGAGTCACTTTAGCACATCGTGAGTGCACCAGCTTCTCGTCCTTTGCCTCGTACCCCAATTGTTCGTACCCTTTCTTTCCTCTTGTACAGCTATCTCCATAGCTCTCCCAGCTTTGTCCCTGTGGCCCTGCGCCCCGGCTTCCAGCCACCTCTCCCAACTTCCCGACGTGCGCCACTGCTCGTGTGCGATAGATCGCATCGCGTGTCTGTGTCGGCCGTCGTCGTTGTCACTGTCATCTTGTCCCTCCTTAACTACCTCCTCTCCCTCGTTACCTCCCACGCCCTTTTCCTGTCGTCTTGTCTCTTAGTTGTCCTCTCTCTGACCGAGCCATCATGGCAAACAGCTTCCCGGCCCGATTGCCTGCCAGGCATCCGATATACTCCATCGCATTCTCCAGGCGAGATTGCGCGTTCGAGAGAGCGAACCCTACGCGTCGGGTGCCTACAACCACTTGATCGCGTTACTGGCAAAGTACCGGAATACCTCAGTCTCACAGACCCTGGCACATCCGCGACAATGGATTCGTACACGTATGTCTATACTCGCTTTGTTGCGCGACAAACAATGCTGACAGTTGGCAGTACCACGCACGAGGAGGTCAGGCCGCCCGCCGACTCATACAGACGTCGCTCACCAGGTAAGTGTCATGTTCCCATCTCGGGTCGGCGCGTGTCTCGTGATCTTACTGTGTGTCTGCACATCGCAGACTGCTATCACATCGAGCCCAGGGTCCTTCTACATTGCCTCAACAAGAAACCAGCTAACATGCATTCCACAGGCTCCGGAGACCGCAGAACTGGCAGAAGGCGATCGCGCTCACCCCAAAACATTGACCGCTACCAACCTGACCGCGCCCGCGAGTATGATGGACCTCGCCGTGATGGCAACCGTCGCCGCTCCTCTCCTCCACCTGTACAGGCTGGCATTGACCGATATGTGCCCGGACAAGACAACTTTGCACCGACCTTTACAACGAATCCTGTCCCAAATCCAATGCACCTCGAATATCAGGTCGGCTTCAATTACTTCGCAGAGTGGTGGCGTGTTGAGCAGCTTATGAAGGAGGAGAAGGAACGTGCGAAAAACGGTGGTCGTAAACCCGGTCTCAAAGGCGAGCGCGAAGCCCGTGAGGAGCGCGGCAAGGAACGTGAGCAGATCCAGGCAGCGTACGACGAATACAAGGAAAAGCTGCAGGTACAGATGGCCAAGTCCTTCGTGGAAAAGCACAAGAACGAGGAGTGGTTCAAGGAGCGATACGACCCTGACTACGACCTGGCCTTCAAGGAGAAGCTCCGCCAGTACCGCCATGGTATTTACGAGGAATGGGAACGTCAGATTGATGAAGGCTACTTTGACGAATTCACCCTCGAGGGCATCTACAAGAATGACTCGAACGGAGCTGGTGGCATTGTCGAGAAGGAGGAAGGAGAAACCACTGCAGCCAACGAGGTTTTGGGTGTAGGCGATCTTCTGCCCTGCAAAGGCGGCGAAATCCGCGATGAAACCGCTTTCCAGCCAACGCTGCTTATTAAGACGATTGCACCCACCGTCAACCGCGAGAAGGTTGAGGAGTTTTGCAAGGAGCATTTGGGAGAGGGTCCTGGTGGTTTCAAGTGGCTGAGCATGAGCGATCCAAACCCACTCAAGAAGTGCCATCGTATTGGTTGGGTTATTCTCAATCCTGGCGACGAGCAGCCCATGCTCATTGACGATCGTGGTGATGGACGCGATATGGACGATGAAGAAGGCGCCATGGAGGAGAAGCCCGAGGTCACACAAGGGCAGCAGAGTACCGCTCACAAGGCTCTCGAGGCACTTAATGGAAAGACGGTAAATGACGAGGTACGGGGCAACTTCACATGTCACGTTGGTATCCACGAGCCGCCTGCCGCCCCTCGCAAGAAAGCACTCTGGGATCTCTTCTCTGCGCCCGAGCGGATCGAGCGTGATCTCGAGCTTGCAGAACGTCTGGTCAGGAAGCTCGATTCTGAGCTCAAAGCAGGTCATGAGGACCAGTTCTCAGATGTTGATGGTGTAAGCAAAATCGAACAGCGGGTCGAAGACCTGCGTGTCAAAGGCTGGCTCCAGCCCCCGGCCAACGCGCCAGCTCCTATGAAGAAGGAGCGAGACCCAGAAGAATTGGAAGAAGGCGAAGACGAAACAATGGAGGACGACGAGGGTACATTCGACGATGAAGTTGACGACGAGGAGCTGCTGGTCAAGAAGAAGAAGTTAGACCTTCTCATCGAATACCTGCGACGAGTGTACAACTTCTGCTTCTTCTGTGTGTTTGAGAGCGACTCGGTTCATGAGCTGATTCGCAAATGCGCAGGGGGACATCTCCGCCGGCCGCGCGCCAGCCTGACTACAGCTGCAAAAGCGACGGCAAGAGCGACGGCTTCCGGAGAGCCATTCCCTTACAGGAAACAAGAGCCCTCGAGTGAGGCTGAGAATGGAGAGAACGGAAGCCCAGTACAGGAGCGCAAACCTATGCGTTTGAGCACGAAGAACCAGCAGCAACTGCAGCGGGCTTTCAATTGGGTCAAGACATATGAAGAAAAGCTTCTTCAACTGCTTGAGCCCGAGAACGTTGACATTCGCAAGCTCGGGGGTAAGCCCCTGGATGAAGCACTCGAAGACGAGCTCTCTCGACATGTCAAGCAAGAAGACGAGTCCAAATGGCGTTGCAAAGTTCCAGAGTGCACAAAACTGTTCAAGGGCGAGCACTTTTGGCGAAAGCATATCGAGAAGCGTCACCCTGAGTGGCTTGAACAACTTCAGAAAGACGTGAGTATTTGCCAGGATTTGCCCGAGGATTGGTTATGCTAACCTAATATAGCTACGCCTTGTAAACGCCTATGTTCTTGATCCTGCACACATTGCCCCGTCTCGCAGTGATGCCAATAGCAATGGCCACTTCCCTATGGGCAACCATGTTCAGGCTACTGGAACTCCGCGCGGATTCAACCTGGCCAACATGAGCATGGCAATGGCGGGAGGCAACGGAATGCAGAACGGAATGCACATGGGTGGCATGTTCAACCCTGCCATGGGCGGCACCTGGGACCCTGCTGCCCATGATGACCGTGCTGGCCCGATGCGACGAGGTGGTCATCGCTTCAATAACCGCACAGGACCTTACGATCGGCAGTCCCGGGATGGGCGTGGTCGGCCTGCTGTCAATGGTGGTCGACTTACTCCCCCACGCGGTACGCGGCCAGGACCTCAGCGCTATGGCGAAGGCGGCCCAGGACCAGTACAGTCTGTACAGGGCCGGTCTATTAAGAGTTACGAGGACCTGGATGCAGTGGGCGGAGGGGGCGGCGGAGAGCTAAATTACTAAGCTGTGTAATTAGCTGTGGCTTCTGGCAGGCATGGTGTAAGACTGTAGCAGGGTCGGCGTTGGCAAGGTTTTGCTTGTTATTACACATTCGTTCAAGGCTAAGCACAAATTGCCTTGATAGTTTATTCGGGAGGGTTATTGGGCGGCGTCTTGAGAGCATTGCTTTTACATTGTCTTCTGGGACGCAATTAGCCCCCCCTTCACTTGTCAAGGGGGTGGGGAGCATCATGTACGCCTAGGTAAACAAGTCCGCATCCAGATTGATACCAACAAAGTTCAAGTTTGTATATGCATGTATGCGCGTGTGTGTTATCCATGATAGTATGTACTAGACAAGTTGCTAGACTGGATCGTGACAAGCTGGCTGGTGAAAGAAAATTGAAATCCGCAACGTGACTCGGTTGGGCACCGTTCTAAGGTGGAGCACACTCGGCCATCAGGAACAGGCAGAGAGATGGGATATCTTGGCCATGGCCAGAATGCGTCCAATGCAAGCAAGCAGAGGCTACTCTGCATGCCAAGGGTGTGCTTTGGGCAGGCTAAGCGATGCTATGGTCTTGATTGAGACCAAGATGAAGTCAGACTGACTGGCTTTCTCCGTGTGCGCGTCGTCGACTCGCAGCAGCCAAAGCCACCTGCACAGCGTAAGCACGTCGAAGCCCATGGCCGTTGTGCGCGCGGCCAAGGCGTGCCGTGCAAGATGAATGCAAGAATGTGCGTGGATCCTTGCGGGTCATACGTCAACTCGGCATGGTCGGCTGGGATTGCGTCACTCAGCCACAATCCACTGTGCACCGACTTGTCGCTCGAGTATCGGCGAGCTGTGGATGCTGCTCGTTCGGGAGCAGAGAACGGGCGGTGCAGACCCATTTTGTCCTCTGTCGTCGTCCTTGAGCCCACATCTCCACACTGCACCAGCCTCAAACGCAGCCACAGCTCCTACGACGTCCTCTCCCACATCCTCTAACACGCGCCGCCTCACTCGGCCAGAACCTTATACGCTACCTGTCCATGCTGATTCCTATACGGGCCCTTCCTTTGCTTGTCTCGTAGCCGCTCCCCCTTGACTCGTTGTCGACACCTTGCAGTAGTACTGTTGTATTAATATCAATTCGGTCATGCCCACCGATTCGGACACCCCGCCTGCCATCCAGCTCAACGGCACTACAGAGCCCACCACCATGAGTCCTCAGACTACGGCCGACCATGTCAGCGACCCAGCGCGACCAGCCTTGCCCACACGAAATGACACGAGCTACTCCAAATTCTCAGTCTTGTCCGTGCCACCCGAGGGTTCCATCTTGACTGGCAAGCAGGAGCATTGTGAGCGCGACCCCCCCCGTCCAAAGCATATAATCAGTGACGCGTGACTAAACAAACAAAACATACAGACCTCAAGCGCGAGCTCATCTCTCGACAGACAAAGTACGAAATATCAGAGCTCTCCTCCCCTACGGCCTTGAGGCGCTTTGGCGCACCCTTTCGCTCCGATGCAGGTGAAGTTGCGCCCGAAGATTCCGAGCTACCCCTCCTCCGCTACATCTTCGTCAACCATGTGCGAAATTTCCCGTTCCTGGACAAGGCCAAGGAGAAGGAGTTCTGGCAGGACAAGCTTCAAGTTGTACGTCACATGAGGTCATTGCTGGTGGAGACAGGGAACTGACACTGGTGCCAACTATAGTTTTTGGAGTCGTTTGCGAGCAAAGACATCTCGTCCTCGGAGGATCGTCTAGAAGAGACCAAGAGGAGAAAGCTGGCGCTCAAGGCTGAGAAACTGGTAGAACTCATGATGGTCTCAGGTATTCCGACAGCCTCGGGCTACGAGGAGAGGATACGCTTTGCAGAGATGGAGATTGTAGACCGACAGGCCAACGAGAAGGGCCTCACAATGAACGCACCAAGCGGTCACTCCATTAATGGCTGGGATGTCAACGTTGCAGGTGTTAGAACAACGTCAGTGAAGAGACACCTCCGCTATCACACACATGCAGTAAGTCGATACCCATACTCTCAAAGATATGCCTCTAATGCGGGAAACACTAGGAATATATTATACGCGTTAGACAAGGCGACGGTCAAGACATATACATTGGTCGACGATATGCTGATTTCGTTCAATTACACAAGCGCATACGCCTGGAACTTCCTGGCAAGGTTCTCGCACCGCTACCCCGCAAGAATGCAAAAGATGGCATCTTGCAATCGTATGCCGATGATGACGATGTCAGCTCCGTCTCGTCAGAGTCTACCCAAGGGCCGCCTCCTGCCGAAACAAATGAAAGTAGTGGCGGAGGTGGTCTTAGGAGCTACATTTTTGGCGGCGGACACAAGAGGAATGCATCGCAAAGCTCGTTAGGAAAGCGCTCACCAAGAACTTCAACAGACAATTCTGCATACAAACCCCCTCGCAAACTGTATAGGGAAGAACAGCGTGTTTCTCTTCGTGCGTTTCTTCGATCATTCCTGCACAATGAGCGAATTGCACAATCAAATGCCATGGCCGAGTTCCTTACCCGCGATCCCATAGAGGTTAATGAAGAAGAAATGGAAGACATTCAGAGGCGAGAAGAAATGGACAAGAGGCGTATAGAAGAGCAAAAACAATTCTACGAAGTTGCGCGACAGCGTGCGGCAGAGCTTGATATCCACATGGAGAAGTTCCGAAGGGAGATAGTAGAGAGCAATGGACTTTCTCATCTGTTCCAGGAGATTAGGGTTAAAAACAGCATCAGTGAGCTCAAGCCTGAGTATCAAAAGTTTGCAGAGTGGCTACGGATAGAAGTTGCGGCTACTCTCTACCACTTGTTCTTAGCCGAGGACAACTCGCCAGAGCTTTTTGCACAGGCAAAGCGGATACACTCTCTGGTACCATACGGTGTCCTCAAAAACGTCATCAGGATTGCCAACCCTGCTGCCGTCATGAGTGGAGTTCTCGACCTTTTCCTTGCACAACCTTTTGGCGCTCGATCGCTGTTGCAACGCATATTTGGTATGGCCATCAATGATGGCGTCAACTCTGTGCAAAAGGCCATCACCACCCTTGGAGCCACCAAAATCAAAGATGATGTGCTCTGTGACAAGATCAAAGCATACGTACAAGCCGACGAAGGTGTGAAGGATGTTATCCGCCAGGAAGCCGCAAACGACAATGTGGACATCGTGGTGACCATACTGCGATCCGAGTATTTCCAGCCAGAGCTGAGCTCGCAGCAGGTGGAGAAGGTGTTCAACGCTTACGTTGCTTGGAACAACGCTGTCGAGAATGTGAGATCGAGACACCTTAGTCGAGCAACTAGCCGACGCAGCAATTCCAGCATATCAACTAACACGGCCGATCAGGTCGAAAAGGAAATGCGCGCAGGTGCAGAGCTCTTTGCTCATCTAAAGCAATACCTGAAGCTTTGTCTTCGGCAAAGAGATAAGCTCATGATGCTTCAGATTATTGAAGAGGTAAGCTTGCCTGGAATTACACATCGTGAGAACAGCGGCTGATGAATTCTAGCCAACAACGTTGCAATTGTTCAGAGACTTGTTCACCATCTTCTATGAACCCTTGGTTCGCGTCTACAAGTCTGCGAACGTTTACAACAGTATTACTGACTTTGCCCTGTTCGCTGATGATACCATCAAGACGATTGAAGCATGCCAACGACAGGAAGTCTCAGCAGACCCCAATCAAACTGTGCAGGCATTTATCGACCTGTGCGCCCGCCATGAAGACAACTTCTACAAGTTTGTTCATGAAGTACACAAGCATGACAACGGACTCTTTGATCAGCTCATGGGCTGGCTAGAAGGCATTCTGGACTTCTTACGTCATGGTCCTGGAAGCGGTGGAAAGCTTGACATGAACGCACTATTCCAGGGCGCTATGGATTCGAACTTGATTGACAAGAACAAGGCAATCCGCGAAATCAACAGTCTAATCAAATGGCAAATGGCCAGGAAGAAGTGGCACCAAGACAAGACGAGACAGAAGATGGCGAGTGGCGATGAGCCTGATCCACTGATGGGCGGTATTGCCGGCTTCAAATCTAGCGACTTTGGTCTCAACGCGGTTCGTGCCCACCAACTTACGGCCTTTACGCATTTTCACTAACATAACTCTAGATGGATCTCCAAGATCTGGAGCTCGATGACAATGGCAGTGATTCAACCGATTCAGAAGACTTGGATGATGCAGACGTTGCAGACCCGATCGAAGCTGAGCGCAAGAGCAGAGCTCGGGCTGCAGACAAGTTACGAAGGAAGGCCGGTGAGCCCAAGAAGCCCCCCATCGTCGAGCTGTACAAGCTCAACGATGGGTTTAACAGCATGCTCCGAAATGTGCTCGCATCCTGAGCTGATAATCACCTTGTCTGGAGCCACTACGACGATTTCCGCTGCGTCTGTGTTTACTTTCTTCAACGCTATTAGAACCTTAGAAATTACAAAAGATGTAATAAAAATAATTGAAGACATGTCATCCATGCTTTCCATGAATTACATGCTCAGTTATATAGTGGCGCAAGTGCACCGCCACTAATCTAACGTGCCTGCCGGATGCACGCTAGCGCGGCTGGATCCCGGAGCTAGCATTCAGTCGCATAGTTGTCCTTTCGTGTCAGCCGAAGTGTCGCAACGTCCACGCGTTGAATTGCTTACCCTTCTTCTCTTTTCTGTACGATGATCTTGTGGATTTGGCACACATAGTGCTGCTTTTCATTTTTTCTCTCTTGTCGACCTCCCGAGCATCGTCAATTGCCCTTGCATCCTCGAGTAAACTCGGTCGGACATTCAAGGTACGGCTACTCGAGAGCCACCGAGGCAGCGCTGGTTCAGGACCCTTTCAACCCCACCCTCTCTCGCCTTTACTTTTCGTTGTCCGAGAGCGTCGCCACTTTTGACTGTTTGATTCCATTGCCTGGGGAAAATCTCTGCATTCACAAGACTATCCTGCAGCGGTAGCCCGCTCATCATGCCCGCCAAATCGCGATTCACGAGGCTAGATGCCTTTACCAAGACGGTCGAGGATGCGCGCGTCCGCACAACGTCTGGAGGAATTGTCACAATCGTCAGCCTGTTGGTCATCTTCTGGTTAACGTGGGGCGAGTGGGCCGACTACAGGAGAGTGACTGTCAGGCCCGAATTGGTTGTGGATAAGGGAAGAGGCGAGCGCATGGAGATTGCATTGAACATTTCCTTCCCACGTGTGCCGTGCGAACTGCTCACACTTGATGTCATGGATGTCTCTGGAGAACTCCAGATGGGTGTTACACACGGTATCAACAAGGTGCATCTGAGCCCAGAGAAAGAGGGTAGCCACCCTATTGCGATCAAGCCCTTGGACCTGTAAGTGCGCCTGGCATTCAAACCCTGGAACGGAACTGGTTATAGAGAGAAAACGTAATGGTGTGCTAACTACGCTTTTAGGCACGCAAACGATGCACCCCACGTAGCCCCCGACTACTGCGGCGAATGTTACGGCGCACCTGCCCCCACGAACGCAAAGAAGAGTGGTTGCTGTAACACCTGTGAGGAAGTGCGCGACGCCTACGCTTCTATTTCATGGTCGTTTGGTCGCGGAGAAGGTGTAGAACAATGCGAGCGGGAACACTACGCAGAGCGACTCGACGCAGAGCGCCAGGAAGGATGCCGCCTTGAAGGCAGCATTCAAGTCAACAAAGTTATTGGAAACTTCCACATTGCGCCGGGAAAGTCTTTCTCTAACGGCAACCTGCACGTACATGATTTGGAAAACTACTTCAAGGACGAATATGCACATACGTTTACGCACAAGATCCACCAGCTTCGCTTTGGCCCTCAGCTGAGCGATGTTGTTGTACAGAACATCCAAGATAAGCACCGCAGCTCTGGCCCGGGTAGTTGGTCGAACCACCACATCAACCCCCTCGACAACACCTCTCAACACACCGACGAAAAGGCCTTCAACTTCATGTACTTTATCAAGGTTGTCTCGACAGCTTATCTGCCCCTTGGTTGGGAAGACGCTGCTCCTCGCTCCTCCAAACATGAAGAGCTCCTTGGCTCCACCATTGACGCTTCATACAAGGGAAGCATCGAGACACACCAGTACTCTGTAACCAGCCACAAGCGAAATCTGAAAGGTGGCAACGATGAGAAGGAAGGTCACAAGGAAAGGGTTCACGCCCGTGGCGGTATTCCAGGTGTCTTCTTCTCTTATGTAAGTCCTGCTCTATCCTCTGATAGACTGATGAAATGGATTGACTAACGCTTTGCAATAGGACATCTCACCAATGAAAGTCATCAACCGTGAAGTCCGTGAAAAGACCTTCTCTGGCTTCCTTGTCGGCCTTTGTGCCGTTATTGGTGGTACGCTTACTGTTGCTGCGGCTGTCGATCGTGCCCTCTACGAAGGTGTCAACAAGATCAAGAAGATACATTCGCAGTAGTTACATCCCCACCATTGAACTACATATGAAGTGTAGGGGAAAAAGCCTAAAGTTTTGCTGCATCCATGCACCAGTCTATTGTCTGCGGAGTTTTTTTGGGCGTTTTTCTTTTATTTGCTAGTGTCTTGAGAGAGCTAGATTTGCAGACTGAAGACACAAAGGTTTCCATGAGGAGTTGAAAGGAGATGTGGGCAGAAGGTCCCGTGCGATAGAAGTGATTTTTTTCCAGGTATGGGGAGAGTGAGGTGTGTATTACTTAGGTTAAGCAGTTTCAAGAGGAAAGAATAAGAAGAAAATACATGCATATAGACCTTGACGCTACTTTTCTGTGTGTGGTCGATGATGGAAATATTGTTTGGTTCATGTGAGAGCTTGTTAAGATGACCACATGCTAGAGGATAGAGACTTCGATTGTAATGTGGGTGCTTGCATTGGATGGAAGGTTAGTGACTTGGTTGACTCGGTATAATGACAAAGGCACCACAGTCATAGAAAAGGTGGACAGTCTGGTTGACCAGAAGATGTCCAGGCTGCAGCTAATTAGTTGCCTGACTGCCTGAACAAGGAGGTTGTCAAGTGAAGCGACAATATTTCATTTGGCTGTTGAATTTTCCAGCTTCACATAGAGAGTGAACCAGTCCAAGACATCCTATTCTGTGTCTTTTACGTACAGAGAATATGGAACTTGAGTCAGGACAGAAGTTGCTCATTTGTGGTTTGATGTCTGGGAGTCATTTGGGTTCAGCCAATAGCAATCGTCGCAGAATAGGTAGCATTGTGGCTTGGCGCCGCACGGTCTGTCAGCCTTTATATACGGCTCCCTCCCATTTATCTTCCTCCCGCATTCGCACGCTTCTCACACACCCATCGAAATCACTGGAATCGCTTCAAAAAACAATGAACGACCAACCCCGAGGACGTGGACGAGGCCGCGGTCGCGGCCGTGGCAATTGGAGCGTCAATTTTGCACATCAGAACAATGACGGCGATCAGATGATGGTCGATGGCGATTCTTCGCGGGGGCGAGGCAGAGGCAGAGGGCGAGGACGAGGTTTCAGAGGCGGCCAAAATCATTTCCAACACAACAACCACCCCCGAGAGCCACCTATCGACATTGAAAAAGTAAAGTCGAATCCAACTTACCCTCTCATGGAAGGCTTTCTCGGGCGCCGCTATGATGCTGCAAACAAGCTGCTGAATCTCTCCACCATTGCCAGCGATCAGGAAATTCTTCAATCTGGCATGTTTTCGACAGAAGGGGCCCAGAAGAAGTTTTTCCCTGCCCTCATGATTGTCTGCGACGCTATTCTGGAAACACAAGAAGCCAAAGAGCAAGCCATCCACAGCGTCACATTATCAGGCAACAATCTGCAAAACACTCATGCCGTCTACCAGCTCTGCAACCACTTCCGCCACATACAGAACCTGGATTTGAGTAACAACGCCTTTGCAACGCTAGACGCACTCAAACCTTGGAAAGGCCGCTTCAGAAACGTCGAGCATCTCATCATCGATTCGTTTCCCTCACCAAACTGGGAAGAAGAAATCATCTCCTGGTTTCCCAAGCTTAAGATTCTGAATGGCAACCAAGTACGCCCTAATGCAGCACCGGGAGCAAGTGCACAACAGCAAGCACCTCCATCCAACACCCCAACGCCCACGCCCGCCATCACAGATCCGGAGCAACAGCGAAAGGAAGAAATGATTCTCTATGTCCAGCGCGAAACCAATCTTACGCGCGACTACGCTATTCAATGCCTGGAAGCGGGTCAGTGGAACCTCGAACAAGCGGGTGTTTTATTTGCTCAAAGCCGAGACTCTCTACCACCGGAAGCTTACAACTAGGCTTTGGCTGCTTCTTAGTGTAAAGAAGTCGAAATGTGTACTGCTTAGGGCCCCCAAAATAATCAATGGCGTCGCAAAAAGTGTAAGACGACTGCCTCTTTACAAAGACAGCAAAAACTCAGCTGTCCGGGCCTTACCTCCATATACACCAGACACCACACGGAGGGCATGACAATTCAAATTTCCTCTCCGCCAATACATATGCCGGCAACTCCTTTTCTTTTCTCAACACGGACAATGATGCTTCAGCCACGGCACATATCCCGTCTTTTCTCACAAAACTCGAGTGCTACTATGAAATTTGGGCTTTGACAGCACGCTGCTGGTAGGCGGGAGAGTCTTGGATATAATATCATACCGAAAAGATCCTTCACTCCCGCCAATAAAAAAACCCGCCAGCGGAGTACCTTGTCATTGGGCCCCCGTACATACACTCATGGGCAAAAGCGCAATGCGCTATCCTCTCTTCTTCTTCTTTTAAGAGTGTTTCTTTTTTCGTACAAAACACGGGGGAGAAATTTGTTCACTTCAAAGCTGGCTGTCTTCATACAACTAAAGCACAGCACAGCACGGTATGGAAGGGTACGGGGGAGGAGGCCAGAGAAAAAATTCAGAGCATAGCATGGGCGTTTTTTAATCTCCCTTTTTCTTTTTTTTTCTTATTATCACGTTGTGTCCGTATGTCTTTTTTTTTTGTGTGTGTGTGTAGGAGAGGAAGAGGGCAGGCAGTAGTAACACGTAATTGCTGGGGCCAAATGTATCGTTGTAGAGTGATTGGACAATGGAGCTATGGTTAGGGGGCAGGATTGGATGGAGGGAACAGCAGGAAAAAACTTTGGATAGATCGGAGATAGTGAGAGAGAGAAAGGAATGTGCATGCATCGAATGGAATTACCTTACACACACACATACTACGATTTTTTTTTCCCTGCTTCTTCTTGTGTTTTATGATGTTTAATGTGTTCAGCTCGTGACGTGACTGTCATTGTTATTTTCCACACCTCAAGTGCGAATCGAGACGGATTTGTTGAGCCACAAACAATCAAGCAAAGCCTTCACACACCAACATTAGACTTTTCTGTAAAAGAGAAAGAAAAGAAAATGTGTAGAGTCAAGATCATCTTTTGCTCTAGGCATCCAAGCCGAGCATCATGAAAGAACAAATCAATCATTCATCGTATATATACTTTGTGTGTAAAGGACATGAAGAAAAAATGTTTCGCTACGTGCCAATGATATCAACAACAATCAAATAATAAAAACAATCGCTCAATGGCTCTTCCTCTGCACATTGGCCAAAGCGCTATTAAGTGCAGCCGTAACATCAACGTGGAACAGCGGTCTGTTCAGGCCCTGGACAACTGCTATCCTGCCCCGGTGTCGCGTGTTCTGCCCAGCTTCGTATGCCTTGCTATGCTCGAGTTGTTTGTTCAGGCTACCTGTTTCTGAGCTAGCACCTGATATGTCTGTAGCCCATGCAGCCTCAACATCGTGGTTTCGGACCTGCGATGTCGTGCGTTGAGCGAGGAGGTTCTCGCGCGCTTCTGCCTCTGCAGCGGCCGAGTCTGATCCGCCAATTTCAGCGACACTGAAGATGGGTTTCCATCGGTGTGTGATGCCGTTCTCAGGTGTCTCTGGTGTGTAGTAGCCGAAGCCAGCGGCGGCTAGTGAGCGTTTGGTCCAGCGGTTGTTGATGTTGCAGAAATGCCAATCAACTGTGTCGGGAGCGGCGTACTTGTCGAGCTGATTCCTGACGTCAATCAAGTTCTGAATCGCAGTAAGATCGACATTGTTGACTGAGGAGAAGTCGAGGATGATGGCCTTGAGTGTCGGCCGGTCGTCCGGTATCGCCGAATCCTTTCCGTGCCGTGGGCCAGGGTCATTCCATGGGCGATCGCCCACTCTGTCGTAGGTGGCCTGGTTTGTACGACGCGTCTTGGCAAATATGATGTCGGTGAGTTCGTCGAGATAGTGGTTTGCGTTTGGATAGTTGAAGCCTTCACTAAAACGGTAGATGAAGATACCTGGATATGGGTCCTCTAATTCAATCGTAGGGTTGGATCCGTCCTTGTGGTCAATGGGCAAGAAAACCTCGCGAATGGAGTGCTCTCCCTCGGTCGGCTTTTGCCGTGAAGTTGGTGGTTTCTTGTCGTCGTCTGTGGGATCAAGGATATGGTCACCAACGACGGAGTGGATCTTTGCTCTTCCCATGAATCGTCCCCTGGCTTTGAACAAGCGGAAGGCAAACATGCCGGCAGACACGGAAACAGTGACGAAGATGCCATTCTCAATGCTGGAGAAAACAGTTACGATGACACCAATGAAGAAGATCAGGACCTCAAGGGGTGAGATTCTCCAGAACTGATACACAGTGTTGGGTGGTGTGATCAGGTCAAGTACAGCATGGATGATGACCGCTGAAAGTGCCGCATTCGGAATGTACCAGAACATGGCTGGGAGGGCGTAGATGGCGAGCAACACTACTACAGCGGTAATGACACCTGCGAAAGGAGTGCGGACTCCAGCCTTGGACTTGATGGCAGTACGTGAGAAGGAGCCAGTTGCAGGATAAGCTCCAAGGAAGGGACCTAGGCAGTTAGACACACCTATAGCCACCAACTCTTGCGAGGGGTTGATAACGTAGTTGTTAACCCTGCCAAAAGACTTGGCGATGGAGATGTGCTCGATAAGAAGCACAATTACAGTCGAAGGCAGCTCCGTGGCAAATGATTTGATGATGGGAATTGTGACCTTTGGTACGCGAGCGTGCTGAAACCCTCGGGGGACGGTGCCTAGAGTAGAAATAATCGGCTTTGTCCCATCGGCCTTGTGCGATCGATTCACCAAGTAGCTGAACAAGATGTACAGCAGAATGACGAATACAGTGCGCAAGGTGTTGAGAAAGAAAAAGAGCTTGGCTTTGGCTGGGAAACGTTTCGCAAGCCGGCCACAGCCAAACCGGATCGCGTACAAGAGGAAGAGACAGGTAAGGCCAAAGGCAGCGTTGAGATCAGTGCGTCCAAGATACTTCAGAGAGTTGATAATGACTTTGTATGTGGGGTCCCTCGTTGAGAAACCCTTGATTCCCATCATAGTCGGAAACTGTCCAGCAGCAATGCTAAGAGCAGAACCAGTCATGAAGGCCGAAATCGCAGGTAAAGAGATAAGGTCGACGATCCAGCCCAACCTGATGAGACCAAGGAAGAGGACGATTGAGCCAGCAATGATGGCCAATGCAGATGCAATCATGTCTCTTGAGATATCTTGGCCAGCAAGTTTCTTCTCTGCTGAGAGTACAACGTTGCCAGTCACTGTAGAAAGGACGGCGACGGGACCGATAGTTATGTCTTTCGAGGTAGCGAAGAACCAGTAGATGAGTACACCCATAAACGAAGAATATAATCCGAACTCGACAGGAAGCTCAGCGAGCTTTGCATAGGCCATACCCTGGGGAACGACGACTGCACCAACTGTGATACCTAGACAATGTCAGTGTTTTGATGGTCAGAATGCTGGGTGTTGACGTACCAGCAACAAGATCTCCGAGTAACCACTGTACATTATAGCGTGTTATCCAGTGAACAAAAGGGAACAAGCTGTATAGGTATTCGGCAAATTCTCGACTGCTGGGAATGACTTCCTGAAGCCACTCCCGCGCCGTAGGCTCTTCCTCGACATAGATGTCTGCAGAGTCGACGGTAAACACGCTTTCTCCTCGTGTAACACGGTCCGAGCCGGTCTCGTTCCGGTAATGCAGATCGATGCCCAGGACCTTTGCCAGGCCATGGCCAACTTTGCTGGCCGTAGAAGCCATCGTTGATTGGATGTTACTCCAATTCGATCGCAGTGGTGTGCCGGATCAGCACGGGGTTGCCAAGTGCTTGGGATCCAGTATCAGTGGTTGACAGGACTAAAAGGATTCAAACAGATGCGACAAAAGTTTAACGAACGCTCGTCCGAAGCTTGTCTTCAAGGCGGCGGGGGAAGGGGACAATGTATACAGGTGCGGCGTAAGATGTCGATCGTTTTGTGCCAATCATAAGCTTTTGTGGCGGGAGAGAAGCTTCGAGGGTAGCTTGCCAACGTGGGCGTCGTCCGTGGAAGTTGGGTGTAGGTAGGACCAAAGCCCTGGTGGCGCCTCGATATTACTTGAGCTGGTGCGCGGATTGCGTGATCGCTTTGACCAAAAAGGGTACCCAGAGATGTAAACGGAGGTGGAGCTGGTCAAATTACGCGACCGGAAAATGCACAGTCTACAGGAAGCCAAAGCAATATGGTCACGCCGATGACGGTAGAACCAGAAAAGACAAGGAGCACAGTTCTAGACAGTGCCTCGTGGGTATAAGTCTGAGACAAGTGACATGCCATGGCTGAACATGCCGCTCAGATCTACCAAAGGCCACAAATAACAGTGACGCCTGTGGCCGCATATCCTGCGTCGATATGGGTCGAAGTTGCTAGGGTGTGCGGGCAAGTGGACCGGGATGGTGGTTGAAGGATGTGATAGTTGGAGCTGGGTCGCACTAGTACCCAATAAAAGTGGAAAGGCCCCGTATTGCGTGCTCGGAAGCAGAGATGTCGACTTCGGCGTCCGAGCAAAGCGAATGCAGCTTGGATGCATCTTAGGCAGAACTGCATTATGAATATGCTTTTCAGCAACGCGTCGGTTGCCGTGTCCATGAGCAACGTGCTTTTTTCCGCGGATTTGTGCAGCTTTTGCCGCATAGCTGTTTGGCGGACTCGTGTTACAAGTAACAAGTAGGATTCTCTCCTTGACGTCAGACGAGGAAGACAAAAGAGGTACAGCGGAGGACTGTGGGTCGTAGAGGTCTACGTCAAAAGGTAACAATCACCGTGGGGCGACGATCACGTGACTGGCATCTGGCCAAAAAGTAACATCTCACCAAGAGGGCCGATGCCACAACATTTGCAGATACTAGAACATCTAAAGAATCCTCAGATGCCAGAAATAAGAGAGAAGATACAGGCATCAGGACTAGAAGCTGTCAGAAACGGGTCCAGTCTGACTATATACTATTCCATGCAGGTAATCAGCAGAACGCTGATTACTCGTACCTTTTTGGAGGTTGTTTGGTGTAGTGGCATGGAGCTGCATTCTAACAAATATACTGTTTGTTCACTAGTTCTATCTGATCTGTCGATACCGTGCCGTACTACCTTTGTCCAGCTTACAGTCTAACATATAGAAGCTTCTTAGATTATTAAGTTTTCCAGATAGAATTCATTACATTAAAAATTTACGAGTGTTATACCGTCTGACAGGCTTATTATAAGCACTGAGAAACTCTTAGCGCTCAAGTAAGCTTTTCTAGCACATTTTCTATAGTTTTTGCAGGATTACCCTTTAACTAATAGAAAGCTTTGGCCTATATTCTACCTTGTATCTTAGATAATATCTTCTAAGAAAAAGTAAGAGCTAATATCAAAGAGAAAGATAGATACAATACTCGGGTAGACCTCGGTAGTATTTGCGAGACACTTGTTGGTAAGAACTTTTGACAGCCACCTCTGTACAAAGCTGCAATACCTCGAGCCTGGCAGTGAGTAGAGAAAGCGTTCCACAATATGAATTTGTAAGAGCACCGCTCTAACGATTTGAAGCCACTTGTGCGTCGCCGAGTCCAGTTTGCACAACCGTGTTGTTACACGGGGCTGGGCTATACTTTGCCTAATCTCGGTTCGAGTTAGGATGAGAGGGTAAAACGCGGTAAGCCATGTGATTGTATTGGAAGTTCGTATAGTAAAGAGTTATAAATATAAAGTTAGCTATCATGAATGTAATAATAAAATCTAATCTATTCTTGTATCTATTGCTTTTGCTAGAATGCAGCTCCATGACACTACACCAAACAACCTCCAAAAAGGTACGAGTAACCAGCGTTCTGCTGATTACCTGCACGGAACAGTGTATATCGTCAAACTGGAAGCAGCAGCAGCAGCATTCATATTTAGCACTTTTCAAGGCTACGCACAGTGGTCGGGAATATCTATACCCGAAACAAGTCTCTGCTGCGATGGGTCTTTCGCATGGAATTCGATCGTAAGATACACTACTAGTGACATATATTGGGGATGGGTTTACTGTGTAAGTTGCTTCCTAATCATATCTATCAAAACTAACTTTACAGTGTAAACCCAACACTGATCCTAATCATAATGGTGGCTGCAAATACCAGGGATTTGACGTTGGTCGTCAAAAACTAAACTGGCTGGTCGATAATACTGCTGGACTTTGTGGGTTCAACGATGAGGGCAAGCACTATGCGGTAGTTCCCGACTCCTCCTAATTAGGGTTAGGGCTGACGTCACATTGTGGACGAAGCCGGCCAAGTGGACTCGTTGAGGCAGCGGTCAAGATCCCAACAGGAACTTGTGCCCTTCCTAGGACAAGACTGCCAGGGACGTGGAGCATTTCATCGTAGGCTGGGACGTTGTGTATACGAAGAGAGTCCAATTAAGGTTTTGTTTGCAGGATGGCAGCCGCACGTGGGGGAATCTGCTCGTGTCCTAGCGCACGGACTCAGTTGAATGTGGGGGCGACTTGTTCAGGGCAGAGGGATACACGGAGTGCATGTACCATTTACACCATGGGATTCTTCTACTCAACTGTTCACGATGCTCTCTTCCCCTGTGCGTCCCTTGGTTGGTGAGCTGACCATCTAATCTGTGCTTCAACTGACAACCCCCGCTTTCGTCCCATATTTCTGGCATGACGGCATAACTGTACGCAGTCGATGGCCTGCTTGCTTCACCCCCTTAGGCAAAACACGCTCGAGTCTACGTGTTCACTCTCCACACCCAGCTCAATTGGGTTTGTCCAGAATCCGCCATGGCTTTTATGCCAATGTTAAACTTGCCCATTTGCGTCATCGATGAGACAAACCACGCAAAAGATCGACGAACAGGCAAGTTTAATTATGGGTCTATCGGCTGCCCAGCCCGCGAGATAAAACGGTAGATTCGCTTGCACTTCTCCACATCAATCTACGATAGCTCCGGGAGAGTTTTGCCGTGATTGCTGATCTCTTAGGCTGTTGTGGAATGCAGAGAATTCTAAAGTGGAAAAAGTGGATTTGTAGGAAATTTTTGCCTGCGCTTTGCATGGGAACAACTACCCCATTACCCTAAGTGTAGAAGAAGAGTACTGGCATTATGATTGGACAAACAACCAGGTAGGCAAACAACCATATCTGGCACACAACAGCATACGCCATGTCATTTTCCACCCAATGATAAATCCCATTTCGAAAAGTAAAGTCCAGTACCGCTGATGCAAATGAGCCTTGGACGAACCTAGCCCCTCTTTCTCGCCTTCTTCTCCCTCTCATAAATGTTCTTCTCTCTGCCCTCCTCACCCTGAATCTCGGCAACAAGCCTCTTGTACTTGGCTTCGTATGCACGGTCCTTCTCTTTCTTCTCCTTGAGACTCTCCCTCGCAATGAAACTAGCATCCTTACGCAACTCGCGCAGTGCTCCTTTCCTCTCGCGCTTGTACTCCTTCTGCAGCTTCTTAGCATCTGAGCGCTCCTTATCGGGATCGTAGTGTCGGTTGGGGTCGAAGGACTCCTCGAACTTAGGAATGTTGGATTTGATAGGCAGAGGACGGTGGTTGTGAAGAAGGAGGGGACGTCGCTTAGAGCGCGCAAGGGAGATACGGGCTTGTAGGTTTTGCAGTGTTGAGGTCTGCTTGGATGTCTTGAGGGGCGCCAGGAGAGGCGTGAAGATTTCGATGAAAGACGGTGAGGTGCTCCACAGCTCAGCAGCTGTTATGATGTTCTTGCTGTGGGCAGCGAGAAGTGTAGGCGTGGCATGTTCTGAGGACAGACAGAGCCCTGTGTAGCGGACGAACTCGGGAATGTAGCGCTTCGATAGTCTTTGGTAGTGGAGGCACTGTGCACCGACAAAAGCACCAGTAGCAACGTCTTTGGTCGAAGCTGGCGAAGAAAGTCCCATCCAGCGCGCCATCAGGGTGACAGCTGGTGTCACGACCTGGTGAAAATGATCAGAGGTAGGGAAAATGGATCCAATCGCTGACAAAAGCGCAAGATCACCCGGCGTAGGATCGTTCGAAACCTGCAGTTGCTTCAAGTGTTCTCGGAATCTGGTCGCAATCTGGACAGGGTAAGAACGCGACATAGAATGAACGTGACGAATGATAGCCTCGATCACGGCCAAAGGCGCGGCGGGGGTCTGATTCGAAAGGTATGAGACATGATCAATGAGCGCACAAGCAAAATCAGCAAGCTTGTTCTTGTTGTCTGCGTGAAGGCCAGCGTGGTAAAGTGCGCGTATCCTTTGAATGACAGTCGAAGTGTCGTTGGCAGCAACGCCCTTGAACACCTTCAGCAGCTCTTCGTGTGAGCGGGGGCATGCATAGGTATAGGCCAGCTTTGACGAAGGCTCAGCACTCAATGTGAGCACCCCGTTGATTGCCTTTGGTTGCTCCTTGCGCTCTGGCATGACATCCTTGAGAAAATCAGCATCCTCGTCGTCCATGGCCATGGTGTCGTCGATAGCGGAGCCCGCTTCAGACTCATCGTCGGAAATGTCAGCTTCAGAGTCGGTAGCGATAAGGTCATCATCCATGATGAAGTCGTCCTCGTCGTCAACACCCTCTGGCCGGAGCTGACCAGGAGCTTTCAATCCAAACTCAGCAGCGTCATCTGGAAGACTGTCTTCGTCTTCATCCTCCTCAGACTCGGGAACGCCGTTCTTGCGAGGCTCCTCCTCATCGTCGCTGACGAGCTCTCCACGCATCCTCTTCATGCGCTTCTGCTCGAGCTCCTTCAATCGATCAGCCTCCTCCTTGGCCTTCTCCTCTTCTGTCTTTGTTCGTTCTGTCGGCTTCGCTCGCTGGTCTTGGAGTAACTGGCGCACTCTGGTATCATACTCTCTATCTTTGTCCTGTTGTGTAGCTCCAGCAAGGAGTGCAGCGCGGTCGGCATTCATGCCGAAGTCGTTGAGCTGTGAGCCTTGTGGCTTTTCAGGCTCAGGCTTCTTGTTAATGTGGCCTCGTAGGGCAGCCAGAACGTCGTTAAGGTCCTTGTCGAGCTCGTCTCGCAGTTCCTCGTCGTCCTCCTTTTGTGCCTGACGCTCGTACTTGTGCTGCTTCGACTTGGCTATGACCTCCTTCATGACTTCCTGTTTGCTCTTCTTCCTCTCCGGCTGCTCCTCTGCCGGAGCATCGTCACCAGCCTCGCCATCTGCGTCGTCTCTCCGTCTCTTCTTCTTCAAGAAACCATCTTCATCGTCGCTCGACCCAGCGATACTTGCAGCGTCATAGTCCTCCTCGCCAATGTCGTCGTCAAAACGCAGTGTCTGTCCACCGTGCGTAAGCTCAACCTCATCAGCATCGTCTTCGAGATCAAAGACATTGCCACCCCTCTTGCGCTGCTGTTCCCTCTCAAAACGCGCCATCATTTTGTCCTCGAGACTCATTGTCGGGTCGTCTTCTCCAATTCGCCTATCTAGAATGCCTCCGACCTTATTTTTACGGTGCATTTCTGGCAAGAGCGACTTCCTACGAGCCTCTTCGCCCTGGCTCTTGGTAACGCCAGGCCTGCCGAGAATCTTCTTAGGCGCATTCTCAGCTTGCGCAGAGACGTACTCATGCTTGTGGGGGCGCGCAAGGTGCTTGAACTCGAACGGATTGAAGGATTCGCGGATTGAGGCGAGTGCAGAGGCTCTTCGTTCGCGGTGGTCGGCGTTCTTGGATTGCGACTTCTTCTGTTTCTTGGACTTTTGCGGACCGGTGATGCCCTGTTCGCGGAGCGAGCTTTTCAGCCGCTTCAGCTGCGAAGGCGGCATCTTTTCAAGTGAATATCTCTCAAGGCCGCAAGAGCCCTTTTCGAGTAGTGACTGCGGATGCGGCGAAGGAGAGGACTCGCGGGCGACACGAGACGGGCGTTAGCATGAAATTATTTCAGCGGGTCAAAAGTTCGACATGGGTAGTCGGCTTAGCGCGACAGCCCTACGTACCGTTCTCTCCCCCACCGCACGCGACTTCCGACATCATAGTTCGGTTACACAGCTGCACATAGGCAATGCCATGATGTCTCCAAGCCTCCACCCTACACACTGCAAAACATGAATAAAAATTCACAACTATGGCATCCAATATCCCCGACCACTGGCTCTGGCTCGGCCTAGGTGCGCTCTTTCACGCCCATGTATACGCCATACACTACTAACAAAGCTGTCTACCAGGCGTCTTTACCTTCATAGCTGTGCAGCAAGTCTCTTATGGCCTCCAGCACATGCTCACCCTCACCGCGATCCGAAATCCACAAAATGTTCCCTCGCAGCGCCGTGCCATACCCTCGAGCCCCAGCTCGCCCACTCACCAGGAAGACGCAATCAAGACATCCTCGCTGCTGACCCTCGCCACAAGCCATAACAACGATATCCGTGCCTCAGCTACCAGGATCCTCTGCACGCGCTTCTATGCTTCCAAAACGGCAAAGGAGCTGCTGATCAAGGACCTGTATAGTAAGGACGAAGAGGTGGTACATCGTGCGCAGCTGGCTCTCAACCTGCTCTGCGACATGGGCGTCTGGAGGGACTCGTCGCTCGCACCGCGTATGCCTAGAGGTGGATGGCGCTTGATGGAGAGCCGCACACAGGCTGGCGGTGTGGGTAGTTCTGAGAGAGATGTACGACGCCGGCGGAGAGAGGCTATGGTGATTAGCGATGGTGAAGGCGGGATAGAAAGCGACGACGTCTTCATGAGACACCAAGAGGGTGAGGACCAACAGGAAGATGGCGAGTCCCCACATTCTGCCGTTGAATTTGCGTTCTGAACTGAAGGGGTGCCGGCCGATACTGAGCCTTCCAAATGAAGAAAGCGAGTGAATCACGATTATGATACCCAAATACCAAAGCATATGCGCATTCTATCATCGTCATGTTTTCTTGGGCTATGTGTGATACGATGTTTGAGAGCTGAACCACTGTTTCTACCGGCCATCTTCGCTCCGCCCAAATCCCCTGAACCCAACATCCCTCCGGAAGAACTTTCCAATGTTTTTCAAATTGCTCTCCAAATTCGCCCCGCTGTCCGCACCACCGCCAGGCTGCTGTTGCTGCTGGCCAGGCGCTGGGCTACCAAACCGATCCACTCCATCCCTCGCCGCGTTAACAAGCATATTTCCAAGCCCTGCTGCATCGAACCTACCGCCACTAAGACTCGGCGTACCAATGACGCTTCCTGCTGCACTACCCATGCCCGTGTTATTCTGAATCAATAGCGGTGTAAGGAACGGTGAGCTCTGGACAAGATTTGCATGGTTAGGTGACGCGCGGAAAGCAGCAAAGAGGTCCAAGAGTTGTGTTTGCTCTGCTTTGCGAATTCCCTTGAGTTCAAGCACCTTGCGGAAGTTGGTGTCGGATTTGTCGGCAATATGAATTAGGTAGGCTTGTACAAGGGCTTCGGGCGGTGAGGGGCGGACCTGCAGTGTCTTGAGGAGGGGATCAATCTTCGATGTCGACTGGTTTACTCGTTTGACAAAACTAAATCCATGTGTTTAGTAATCCATTTCAGTGGTAATTAACGAGCTTTTGGAAGTGCATACCTGGCTGGTGGCGCTGTACCTGGCTCATCGTTGAGCGTAGGTATCTCCGTCAAACCCTTCTTCAAGACGTATGAATCTAACAACATCTGCTCTGCTCCGACCTCGGAAATTGGCTTGCATTGCACAATGTTGGCAATGTATGTGGATGCCATCAAATCAACAAGGTTATCGCTGAATGCTCGCGCATACTGTTGCTTGTGGAGGTACTTGAGAATCTCGCCAGACCTCTCCTTGACATTGCGCAGTAGCTCGGCAACATATGTGCTTTGGTCACCAACACTCTCCAGCTTTGCCCAAGGCGTATTTCGCATCTCCCGCCAGCTGGGTTCGCATGCAATCTCGACCTTTCGCACTAGCATGCGTACTGTTGCGCTAGCAATACCCATGAAGGCATCAGCCTGGCTTTGTAGGTCTACTTTTTCTCTAAACTCCTCGTCTATGCGACCTTTGATTTTCTCTTCTAGCTGGTTGCAAGTAGCGTAGCAGTAGTCTGCAGTGTTGAGAATGAGGACAGCATCTTCAATAGACGGCCCTTGAGCACCCGACTTCTCGCTGAGAAAGTAGTAGAGTACTTGTTGTCCGTACTGGTCCAAGTATTTGGCAAAAGTTGTAGATAGCTCCTGTAGCCTTGTGCCAGTTGAAAGTTTAGCACATTGAGCCAGAGTCATGCGGTAGAAGTTGAACAACTCTGTTGACGAAGGTATGACCGCCTGGTGCGAGAATTCCTCTTCCGGGTTTCGTAAAGGTTGCTGCCGGTACTTTGGTATCAAACTTGCAAGTTGTCTGAATTGTTAGAAAAAAAAGTGCCCCCTAATCGCTCTTGTGGCACATACTTGTCTTGAGACTCTACCCAGAGGCTCATATAAGGCTCGAAAGCCTCAGAAATAGCTTGGCTGAAGCCATGAGATCGATCGTCCTTTGAAGCCATGGTGTCTATTGAAGAACGAGACTGTACAGGGTAAGTATACACGAATCAGCTTTGTCTTCGTCTGACGAACCTCATTAGAGAATCGCCGTTCTAGGCTTTGTTCAAAGTCAAGAGTCTCCTGTAAACACGAGAGGAGGAGAGTGACGTCCAGACTCTGGCCGTCGCCTCTTCGTACAGATTTCTGTAGTATGGACTTGAAGTCTTCTCGTGTGCCTTCGCAAAATGAGTTGGCCAGCATCTCGTTTACACGCCAATAGGCTGGGAAGATGGAAGCATGCTCGACATCATAAGTCTTCATCATGCGATTAAACCAGCTGTATCTCCGCCCGATGTTGTCCAAAGAGCCAGCTTCATCGTTGCCACGGAAAACCTGTCGGTACTCACGGAGCTGCGTGTTACAATACCAATTGATAAGCCGTGTCCGCGCATGCTCGCCAAGCGCATCAATGACGAGACAAGCTTCTGCGAGCATGGCCTTTCGTTGGGCCGTTTCCCCCTTGGCAAATGTTACCTCAAAGTCTTCGCAAACCTGTTCTAGCAACTCGCCCTGCACGTCCGCCACGTTACGACTCAGGGTAGCAATCTGGTCTATCGAGCGATAACTTTTGAAGTGAGCCACGAGCTGCAAGACCGCCTGCAGAAGCTGGGCGCACTCTCGGTACTGCCGTGATTTACTCAGGCTCCGTAGTTGTTCGTACGCCGTTGTCAACATCTGCAGCCGCTTCAGGGCCGTCATGGAGAGGGTCAGGTTCTTCTTTGTGCTATCCAAGCGCTTTATATCCGCGGTCATCTCGGTGATGGTCTGTTCTGTCTGCATTGCCCGCTCCCTGACGCTTTCAATCCGCTTGAACAGCTCGGCCAGCTCTGCCTTTGCGGACTGTATGCGTTGTACACTGTCGGCATCGGAGCTGGACTGTGACGCGACGACGGCTGCGATGTCCTCGTCGAGATCATCTTGGTAGCTGCGAAGAGCCTCGGAGGTGGCAGAGACGGAGGCGAGCGTAGCGGGGTGAGAGAAGATGGCGTTAAGATGGTCAATGGGGTCGTATTCAGCTGCATTGAGCGTCAGCGCCGAATCCATGACTCCGGACACTACAGGTTGGTGTGCGCACTAGATTCCAGAGAGGGAGAAAGGCCAGGCATATGGGTTGGCGGGAGTCCGCATCAATGCGCCCTCGCTCGGGATACGCTGTTGCGCACGTTGCGAAAGGCAGGGTATGCTGAGTGGATAAAGGAAAAATAGAAAGCAGATTCGGTTACTTTTATTATTGATATACTTTTCAGTTACGCAAAAAGCAGCCCGTGTGCAGGATGGCAGCTGTGTCGTTACTGGGGAATCGTGTGGGGTGTGTACATGTGTAGAGCTACGTAGCTGTGCAAGCCACACTATCCGTGCTTTCAACCCATCTCCAGCCCGATCCAGGGTCTAGATAACTATCCGACGACTCGACTTGGCTGCAGTGGGGAAATCAACCATCCAGCGCCACAAGAAGCATACAGGCTGACATGTCGATGCAGAAAATACAGGTAATCAGTGAGCAAAGTAAATTGGCTGTGACACCGGACAAACAAGGGTAGAATACTAGGCTTACTCGGAAACTCTAGATCTCAGTACACCACGTGATCCTCCACGTGAAGTACTGCCCTAATAGAACGTATTAGTGTTCATAACTACGTGATCTCCAATGCCAAGTAGGTGCTCGTTCAAAATTTACTCTGTAAACAGATCTGGTAACTGTGGGGTAATTGTCAACCAAGAAAAAAAGCCGTATATTATCTGTGCTGCCCAAATTACTGCTGAAACAGAGCAAGGAAGCCGTTGTATACAAGACTGCGATCTTTTTGTGTAAGTGAACTTGCATCTCCCGTTCCAGTCCAATAGAACAGTCCACCAAGTCCGTTTTGTCGCACATAATTTGCCTTCATTCTTACAGTATGTGGGTTGTCGTAGGTGACGAGACCCCCATCGCCTCCGACACAGTAAGCTGCACCGAGCTGTGCATCCACATGCTCCTCCGCGCCAGGCCGTGGCAGATCTCGGTATTCGAATGTACCTTCTTCTCCCGCTTGCCCGGAAAACGAGTGGCCTATTCCGCGGGTACCAGTAAAACTTCGACCGTATGCTGGTACGCCCATGACGATCTTGTGGCTTGGAACACCTTGTCGCATCATATATGTGACAGCAGAATGGCAGGAAATAGCCGCTTCAGGGCTGTGTGGGATATGCGGTGTGTAGAGCTGTGCCTGATGACCACATTTAGACACCCATGGCCCGGAGTAGTCATACGCCATGAGGTTAACCATGTCCAGGTAGTGCGCTGCATGCCCCAAGTTGATGTGCTGAAGAGCCCATTCTCCTGCTGGAAGGGCTGAAGACAGGGTGTACTGAGGAGCTGGGAGGTACTGCCGAATAGCGGCTAACAGAGCAATGTAGTCTTGACCCTGGCTGGCATCAGACGGGTGCTCCCAGTCGACTGCAACCGGTTCAGTGTTTACATCGTTAGTAATACTAGGGGTGAAAACTGACTGTCAATTCCATCAATACCGAACTGCTGCACTAGAGCTAATGACGACTGGGCAAAGCGCTGACGGCAAGCTGGATCACGAGCAACAGCCGCGAATGGCTCACTGCCCTTCCCACCACCTCCTACGGAGAGTACTACTCTAAGCCTTGTGTACTTTCTCTTGAGAAGCGCAAAGGAGTTGAGACAGCCCTTGGTTGCAGGAATGTCGTCAGTGCCCGGGACATCAATCTGTGCATCAGCCCACTCGTCGCTCAACTGTAGAGTAAGTCAGTTTAAGGCAAGTTGATGGGTCCAACACACATACGTATACCGTCCCATCTTCCTTTACCCTACGCTCGTGTTAGCGTGTGTGTCTAGCGTTTCGTAAATACAATGTACCAAGCAAACGCATAGAAGACATGCGAGATGACATCGTAGTTCAGCGACACGGGTGGCTGATTGCGATAAATTCGCCAGTTAGGGTAATACACGCCGTTCCAGTACATAGTTTGCAGTGGTGTGGAAAAAGTGGTGTCGTGACCAGGCGAGTTGAAGTAGTCTCGGCTCATTATCGGTCGTCGTCAGCTAAATGCTTAGCTTGCTGCACGTCAAAGCACCCTGCATGTAGACCCGTATCTATGCTGGAAGGATCAGAGTCCGGCGGGTATCGGAAGCTGTGCATAACTTGTTAGCAGACAGCAATGTGGCTTGGTAGGCATTCATCTGAGAGTATGTGTGGTGGGGTACGTACGTAATGAAATGCAGTAGCTGTAAATGTATCGACTGGCTGCTTATACAGATCAAGAAAAGAACCAGAAGTGGTGGTGTATGAGATGCATTCATGTATCGGAGGCAATTCCCAGAACGCTTCTGGATGGTCTGGTATATACATATCGAGTCAATGAAAACGCTATCATAGGCCGCTCAATGATGCAATGTACTGGTGATCGCATTAGATGTTGCCGGTCTCCCCCACTTGGCCTGGAACAGGAGAAGTCTTCTATACAGGGCTTGGTGTGACTGGTTCTTTATTTACGCTGAATTAGACGGTGAAGCCCAGCCTGGCAGCTTGGTCAACTCCTAAAATAATAGCATTGGTCAAGATCCATGAATAGCGTGAGCCAGGGACGCTTTACTTCTCAGGTCAAGCCGTGATGTCCCGATATATTGCGTTCTCGTGATCTGGACGCTGACGCGCACTAAGGAGAAAACAGAATCGAAGAGCTTGCACCTAGTAAGTTCCTTAACTCTGCACCTTGGAGAAGAGACAAAAAGGTTTGTCATGGGTGACACATCACATGTTAGAGCAGTAGCAAAGAAGTGTCCCATGTAACACTTCGGAAGTAGAGAGTAGACACCTGGAAGACCGTATCCAGATGGGTTTGGGGACAGGCGTAGTTGGTTGCAGACAGTGGCTATGCTGCGAATGCGTAAGCTGAGCATTGGCGGGCTGACAGTGAGGTGGAAAATGTGGCGCAGTGTAGGTGTGGGGTCTCAAGGCAGTGTCAGTGGTGGCAGCCGGGTGGACGGCACGCATGAATCTCAGATAAAGTTCACAGACCATCATGAAAAAAGAATAGCAAAGTGGGACGGAAGCGCCTTGCAATACTGAACCGGTAAGTTGCATAATAAGTGCAGGCGCATGGGGTAGGTCGGGTCTGTTGCTTGGCAATCACGTGTTTTCGCGCTGGCGATCCCGCACGTAGGCTGTCTGGCGAGCCGCTTGTGTCGACATCCGACTACACATACAGCTGCTCTCTCCAGCAACTACAACCCCACAAAATTACGAGGCTTGTATGGAAGACTTGAGATAACGCATCACCTTGAATCATACTAGCTGATCGCAACACCGTCGATCTAAGCAATAAGCCAGGGCGACTCGGATCGTGATCAGCCGCACCAGCTACTGGAGCATACGCAAAACTACCTTTCGACGCGCTCTCACAAAGCGCACCAACAATGGCTGAAGTCATGGGATCAGTACCGATGCCGGTGTCTGAACAGAAATCTGCCGAGGCTCGGCCACCGCAATACAACTTCAAATTCAGCGAATTTCTCAGACGTGAATACCGATTTGGTCTCAATCCTGATCGCCCAACATGCAAAGCATATCTCCAAGGCCACTGCCCAGACGGTAGCAAATGTCCAAACAAGCACAATGTCTCCTCATCTTACAACAAGTATGCAGCTAGTATTCTCCACATATATTGATATTAGAAACTGACCGAAGTTCTCAGTCTCGTATGTAAACATTGGCTACGAGGTCTCTGCAAGAAAGGCGAAGCATGCGAATTCCTTCACGAATACAACTTACGACGAATGCCCGAATGTTCCTATTACGCCCGGACACAAACTTGCTCAAACGGCGATGATTGTTTGTATCTACATCTAGATCCCGATGCTAAGCGCCCGTCATGTCCACACTATGATCGAGGCTTCTGTCCACTTGGCCCACACTGTGCGTTGAAACACAACAAGAAAGACAAACTATGCCCATTCTACTTGTGTGGTTTCTGCCCAGAAGGCAAGGGTTGCAAATACGGAGCACACCCACGATATCCTACAGACCTCAAGAAACCAGAAGTTCGCGTGGAGAAGAGCGCAGAAGAGCTCGAGGCAGAGAAACTAGAACGCGAGCGTGAGATGATGAAGAGGGAAGAGGAGGAGCGCGAGCGTGACGAGAGGAATGGTCACCAAGGCGGTCGTGGCTTCAGAGGCAACTGGGACCGCAAGAAGCGCGGTGGCAGAAGGGGCAGGGGTGGCAGGGGACGTGGAGACTTTTGAGGGACTAACGTGACGTCGAAGAGAGTCTCTTATCCCTTGTACATTTATGGTGACTAATTTTCTTCTGAGAAGGAAGAGGTAGAGGTTGTATATCATGGAGACGTGCGGTAACCGATCTTGATGATACATTTGGGCTGGCTAGCTATGACCAGCCGAGCGAACAGCTGTCTTAACTCAGCACTAGCAAAGGACACTACATTCCCACTTTAGCTGAAGAAAGGGCGAGAGCGAGAGTGGGGATGGTCGAATGGGTGACACTCATGAGAGTCCGAGCTCATGGGAATTATCATTCTGAGGGATATGTGATTGCTCGACTTCAAGTACCTGTAGATGACATCTAGAGCTTTATGGCAGCCTTTTCATGTGCCATTTCTTCTGTATAGGATTGAATGAGCATTTGTTACCTGTACAACGTGGTAATAGCTGTGACGTCTTTGTAGAAACTGAGATGAGCGGTGATCGATGACCTGGTTTAAATGTCTGTCATATCACTAGCTATACCAACGCAGACTGAAGTTGTCCTGCACTAGAGCATGTCCAACACCAACCAGTGGCTTTCCTGCCTTAATAAACACTCAGAGCACCTCTGCGAAGCCGTGGCGGCCTCTAATGTTAGTCTGGCTTGTGCTAAAACACATGCTAACAGCGTAACGAAGAAACAACTATTAAAAGATAAGGATACGACTTGTTAAGCAGGGATTTTGTACTGGACAACAGGTGCGGCAAGCTCTGTATCTCCCTTATAAGATCATACATGGGAGCAAGTAAGGTATCAACGGGGTCACCAGAAGTCATTGAGAGAAGTAGTAATGTCTAATATAAAACCTCTGTAGTTTCTGCAGACAAATACAGTCACCAAATTCTCTAGTGCTCTTCACTGGGAAGTAAACTCATGTGAAGATGGAGGGTGGTGTAACGTGTAATAGTAGGATGTTCAGACAATGCAACACCCCATGCACAAAAGATATACATGGAACCCTGCCACAAGGATAGCAATATGTTCAGACAATGCAAAAATCTGTCCACAGAGACTGTAGAATACATGTCGTAAGAGTTGTGGTGCAAAGCTGCTCTATATCGTCTGTTGAGGCGGGGTGGCTCATTGAGTGACCATCGCACTGCTGCTCCTGGAAAAAAAGAACGTCGCATGCGATAATGTCAATATTGATCAAAGGGCCACAACACGCTATTTTTATCTATTTAAAATCACAAAGACAAACAGATGCAAGTAGTTACAGTCATTCAGTCAAGGAACTATCGAGAAATACTGTGTTTTGACAGAGTTATGGTTATACAAAGCCGGACATGATGCGACATCTTTTTTGTCCTGCCTGGCACCGTAATCGACACCTTCCCAATCGGGTAACTTTTTGGCATGTCTTGGCAAAACTCGTACTCAAGTCAGATAGATGCATCTGCCGTTTTCCCTTTGATGGTGCTACAATAAATTATGTTTAATACTAGTGATATATCAAACATCCTTCCAAGAACCTTCTGCTGGCCTCTCGCTTCCTTCATTGTCATCGTTCCTCGCTAGATACGCCTGCAGCCGCTCCTCCATGTCCTTCATATCCTCACCCATAATCTCAACATTCTGCTTGGCCATAAGTAGAAGCGTGTGGAGTTCCTCCTTCCTCAGTAACCCCTTTTTTGCACTTGCCAAAGAGAGCGCTCGAGCTGCTCTGTCATTTGACGTACTGCGACGGGTTACTCTAGAGAAAATACGAACACGACCGCGCTTCTCCTGGTGCTTTCGCCGAATATCAAGCAATGTGTGCCAAACCTCCAACTCACGTTCGCGACATAGACTCAAGATTTTGTTGCCAAAATCCACAATGTGCTTCAGCTCAATGATTTCGTCAACCAGATGCGATATCTCGACATCCTGTACGCTGATGGTATTGATCTTTTGCTCAAGCCAGGTGCCAAGTTGGGGTATCAGGTCTTCCTCGAGTCCCATGATGCGGTCTTGGAGACCGCGGAGCACCGTATCAAGTTTCTGGATTCGACGTACGTCTAGCGGGGCTGGAGACCTCTCATTGTAGGCTGGCTCATGAGGTGAGATGCCTGTACCTGCTGTTTCATGAATGATCCGAAGGTGAAGTTTGAGTTCTGAAGGCGTGAGAATGGAGTGAAGCAGTGACGATACTTGCTCTTGGATCAGATTGTGGGGAAGTGGAGAGTGTTGGCGAGTGTTAACACTAGCATCATTGGATTCGTCTGAGCTGGATCGTAGGAAATATCCCCGCGGAGCACCATTGATTAGTGAAGCATGGTCTTCGTCTTGCTCTCGCAAAGGCCAATTGGGAGGTGTCGGGTGACGATACAGTGTATTGTCTAAGGTCGCGTAGAGATAGTGATTAGGGCGAGTAGCACTTCGTAACAGATCTTCATGCTGCTGCCCTTCTTTATGTTCTTCCTCCTGTGACAGCCGCGTCAGAGATGCCTGTGCTCCATCAAGACGTTCATAAAAGGCACTCGAAGCGATTGGGTAGCTGAAGTTTGGCACGAGGTTAGCATCTGCGAGCGCAACGGGGAACATGTCTTCGTGTCCTGATCTTCTTTTAGAAGAGCCACGCTGTAATCTCTCTGTGACTATTGCTCTTGTTGCAGGATCGCCAATCTCATTGTGTAGAATGTTGCCCAAAGCTGAAGTCCATGTCAGTGCCGGTATTGATTCAGCCTCGCTTAGTGAGATATCCGGTAATTTTGTCTCGAGACTAGTCTTGCCCAGAGGCAGAAGAACCTCCGATTGAGCTTGTGGGAGAGTATGCATATCGTGAGATACCAAAGTGGGCCGCGTTATCGTCACAGCTGGAGGCTTTGATGAAGCTGGGGCTTTTGATGCTGCAATTGCCTTAGCAGATTCCTTACTGCTCCGACCGCCATAGGCGTACTGGGAGTTTTCCAAAGGAAAACCCATGAATTCATCCCAATCTTGTGTGCCGGGTGTGATAGGTTCTCTAGGTGGTGACAGCGGCCTCGAGGATGATTGCATGCGACTGGGGAGCCAAGAACTTGGGGATGTTATTTCAATACCGTGGCGTTGCTCCCACCGCCTGAGCATTTCCGCGTTTTGTGAAGCGGTCAACCACTCACTGGGCACAGGTGGTGGAGACAGACTTCTGTCTTTACCTTTCCTCGAATGCCAGATTGGAATCCTAAGAGTCTCTTGCCTAAGCTCACCACCGGGTAGCCGGGAAGATGTCGGCTCTACGTCTGTTGCTAGCATGATGCTATTGAAGTATAACTGGTCCTTTGGGTAGAAGCTTCCTCTATAGGGCCCCCTGTCGTTGATCACTCTAAGACTGTCTGGTGTACTGCCATCTCTTTGCCTGGCGTGCACATCGTCTAAGTCGTTTTCAACCCCATCCAGGGCTCTCTGCCTCTCTCTTTCTTTTTGCCTCTCAAGCTGCCTTGGCATTTGAGAAGACTCCGTGATTGTGTAATAGTGCGTAGGGCGCCGGAATGGATGCCTGAGTCGGTGATACAATGTTGTCATTTTTACGGTCACGTCGATGGGAAACCGAAAATACAGATGCTAGAGGCTTTGGGTGTCTCAGACATAGAGACCTAAACCTGAGTGCTTGATAGAGATGCACAATGTGTGGTTTGATTTTGTCATGTGCCCCAATTGTGAACAAGCCGTGTTTGTACTTGTGCTGGCAGTGACTTTTGCATCAAGGGCAATCGTGCACATGACTGACACTTGAACGTTTGAGCGCGTTGATATTCCGCAGCCTGGTGGGTTCGAAAACAAGACCGAGCATTTAAAAAGTGAAACCGCAGGAGAGACATCATTTCGAATCGAAACCGGAAGTTGCATTACCAACTGTTATCGCTCGCAAATAATAACTATGTCTAGTCTCCTTAAATGAACCACGTACTATGAACACGGGATCGTCGTTCGGGGTATGTAACAATCGTGAATGCGCCATGGTAAAAGAGACTCCGCTCCATAGCTATGCAGTCGCAATAATGTAAATCAAACGCCCCCATGCCATGTGATCGTAAACCGTAACGCCGAGCATACTCAAAATTTCCTCTTTGCTTTTGCTGCCATTGCTGCCAGCTTCTTCTTCCGCTCTTCTTTCTCCCTTTTGAGCCTGTTCTCTTCTGCCAAAGCCTCGGCATCTTCTTTCTTGGCTGCCTTGAGTGCCAATTGCTCCTCCTCTTCGACGTCCCATATGCCTCCCTCCATGACAGAAGAGGCATCGGACTCGTAGTCGTCTTCTTCATCGTCTTCCATGTCGTCGAGCTCGTCCCAATCTGCGTATCCATCATAGCGTCCTTTGGTCGGGTTAGGCTTTGGTTTTGCAGCTGGTGTTCCGTTGCGACTTGATGTTGCAGGTACACTAGAGGGACGAGCGGTGCCTTTGTAGCCAACCTCGACAGGCTTCCGCGCTGGCCGTGCCGTGCCTTGGTAGCCCACCTCAACCTTCTTCTTCTCTTTCGAGGGATCAGTCTTAGGATCTACTGTCTTTGAGGGCAGTCCAGCAGCAGGCTTCTTGCCCTTCATTCCTGCTTCTGCTTTGAGTGCCAGTCGTTCCTTTCTTGTCAAGATCTTTGTAGGCTCATGCTTGATCGGCGGAGCCACGGGCTTGCTAGCATCCTTCTCTTTTGCTTTCTGAAGCATGGCCAGATAACCTTTCTTAGGCGCAGCATTCGAGGCGGGAGCAGGGCCGGTGGCTGCCGGGGCAGGCTTAGGAGCAGGTGCCGGAGCCTTGGATGCGGCAGCCGATGTGCTTGACGACTGCAGGGGTTTCCGGACAGGTTGGTTTGCTATTTTCGATGAGGCGGGTGCAGCAGTTCCACGATAAGGGACGGATGTGGTGGGTGTAGATGAAGCAGGTCTCGATGTGGCGGGTGACGACGTGGCACGAACCGCACCGTTTGCCTGCGCTGTTCCACCAACCGCCTCTTTTCTCTGTACCTTTGACTGTCCATTCTCAACGGGGCCCGATGCCTTTCGCTTTAACTGTGGTGCTTGGGATGTGCCGTTCGTCCCTCCAACTGGTCGCGGTGCTGGTTTAGGGGCACCACCGAGCGGAGCTTGCTTGGATGCTGTTGCTGCGGCCCTTGCGCTCGGGTCGATTATCGACATGATGTCTTTGAGGGACTGGAGGATACAGACACGATCAGTATACGGGGGTTGTCGCGGGAAGTCTTGCTCAACTCACGCTCATGGTAGGCAACTGATAAGCGCTTTTGACCCAGTGTTACCGCTCGTCGGATCGATTCGAGGGCAAGTTGTACATGCTTTCCTAGTAAAAAATCACCGGTATCGATAGTCGGCGGCGGACGATCGCGCGCGCAGAGAAGAGGCGATGCGCACGGGACCGGTGGATTAGAATAGACGGCCAGAGAATGAGCGGACGGTGACGGCGCAGACGGGCCTGTTTTATACCTTGGCTTTGCGCCTAGCCAGCTTTCACGTGATTTTGCGGGCATTCTGCGCTAGCCCGATAGTGGCATGGCTTGGGTAGCGAGATCCCACCTAGAGTCAATATTCGGGAACTGTGAACTTTTTCTTTTCGACAACCACAGCGAGAACTTGAAGATTCAGTCTCCGGCCACAAGCGGTGCGTACTCCATTTTGTTCGCGCGCAGCAACAAAGTACTGACAGACCTAGGTTAAATCGATTGAACTCCTGTTCCTTACCACCGAAACCACAAACTCACCATCACAATGAAGCACCTCGCTGCCTACCTCCTCCTCGGTCTTGGTGGAAACACCTCGCCTTCCGCCGCCGATGTCAAGGTCAGCAAAATTGCAACGCCAGCTACGTCCATGTTCTAACGAAATGCAGTCTGTCCTCAGCGCCGTTGGTATTGAGGCCGATGACGAGCGCCTCAACAAGCTGATCTCCGAGCTTGAGGGCAAGGACATCAACGAGCTCATCGCTTCTGGATCTGAGAAGCTTGCTTCCGTTCCCTCTGGTGGTGCTGGTGGCGCCGCTCCCGCTGCTGGTGGTGCCGCCGCCGCCGGTGGTGCTGCCGCCGCCGAGGAGGCCCCCGCTGCTAAGGAGGAGGAGAAGGAGGAGTCCGACGAGGACATGGGTTTCGGTCTCTTCGACTAAGCGCATCGCCAATCCACCTCTGTTTACGACGTATGACCTGGCTAGTTTCTCAAAAATCAAGAGAATCTTGCTCAACGAGTCCGAGCACTTGGGGCGTGTCGAGCGCGCAATGGATGGGATATGGAGAAAGATATCAGAGCAATGCTCTCTTAGCTGCCTGCTGAGATACCCACAATAAAGCCATGCACCCTCAACTCTATGTTAACGTTGTGAATGTATATCATGTGATGTGTTGGTGAGACCATCTCCTTTGAGAACACCAGAGGGAATTATTGCGGACCGTGATTCAAGAGCACAACGCGATAACCAGAACGCAGTTTGATCCGGCGCAGAATTTAATGCTGAGTTGACGTTCTGGCGATGTGAAGATGTGACTGAAGACTCGTTGAGAGGTACTATCCGTAGCGCTGGTTGTAGTGCATATTTGAGAAAAATTATTACAACTGCGCAATTCCATGGATAAAGCCTTTTCATACGGCTATGAGAGAAAGGCTGCTTCGAACTTGACTCGCCATTGTGTGTCACTGTCAATGTTGATGTTGCTCGTTACTCTTGCTGCGCATGGACGTGGTGGCGCGCTAAGACCTCGCTTAAGCGAGGCAAGCAACACCTCGAAATTCCTCCCCGTCCCCATTGACAATTGAACGACCGACAATCCACGACCCAACGAAGTTCCCCCATCAGCTACTTCGACAACCTCCAACATGGCTGACGCTGAATACGACCCCGAGGCCGCAGCTGGTACGAAATTGCACCCCGTTCCCGAGCCTTTCCCCCGCATCTGCAGCGCAGACACGGATACTTGTGGTAGACCATGGCTAACGAAATGAACAGCCCTTAAGGCGAAGAGGGCGTTCCGCAAGTTCTCCTACCGCGGTGTCGACCTTGACCAGTGCGTTTCCCAACCCTCGCGATACGTCCCTGCGCTGGGGGCTCTACACAAATGATGGCAGTGTTCTGATTGCGATGCAGGCTCCTCGACCTCGGCTCTGAGGAGCTCCGTGACCTCGTCCACGCCCGCGCTCGCCGCAGGTTCAACCGTGGTCTTAAGCGCAAGCCCATGGGTCTCATCAAGAAGCTTAGGAAGTCTAAGCGTAAGGAACACCGTCTGCACGGGTGCAAAGAGGAGAACGCTAACACGGCGCAGAGGAGGCCCGCCCCAACGAGAAGCCCGACCTCGTCAAGACCCACCTCCGTGACATGATTGTTGTCCCCGAGATGATTGGCAGCGTCATCGGTGTCTACTCCGGTAAGGAGTTCAACCAGGTCGAAATTAAGCCCGAGATGGTCGGCCACTACCTTGCAGAGTTCTCCATTTCATACAGGCCTGTCAAGCACGGAAGGCCCGGTATTGGTGCCACTCACTCTTCCCGTTTCATTCCTCTCAAGTAAACGACTGGGTTATGGTTGCATGGGTTCTTTAGTGGGGCGGACAATGTACTTGACGACCTACAACGAATTAAAGGTGTTAGGTGCATTTACTCTCGATGGCTATGACGTACACAAAAGACGACGGCGAGCATGAGGATATGGTGTAGATAACCATCCATCACATTCGAGATACCTCCACATGTGGTCCTTGGTGCAAAATGATGTGCTTTGAGTGAATGTTGTTCTTGGTGACTTGTGTAATCTGCTTTGAAAGTAGGACGGCCTGGATATCACGATGTGTGCAAATCATCACGTACATGACCTGCATACGGCCAGAGGCAATAGTAATCAGATTGGGTATTTGGTATATACAAAGAAACTCGCACACCACGTCCAGTCGCTACCTTCCGAGGCGCATCTCGACTTTTGCAAAGTTATACAAGGCCCGAAGGAAGACCTGGTAGTTGACGCCCTTGTTATCTGGCAGGTGGCTGTGTATTGAGTCAGTAATGGGCACTACGGTAACCAAAGGAAATGAACATACAAGATCTCAGTCAACCTCAGCTGCCACGGTGGGTAGCCCTTGAGTTGAACTGTTGGACTAAACAAGATGAGCAGATCTGGTTCGCTTGAGACGTGGTCGTTCAACTGTGCGTCAATCAAGTCCATGTTGATCTGCTCTTGTCTCACGTCACCCTTCTGGGCCATCTCGGCGAGTGTGCGAGTCAGGTCGACAATGGTGTCTCGGCCGTCGTGTTCCGACAAGAGGAGCACAGTGAGGTGCTGGCGTTCTTCTTTCAGCGTAGCGTCGTTGGGCTCTGCGGCTTGAGGGGGAGTGTCAGGCGGGGAATAGGAGCTGAGATGTGGTGCGCGGATGGAGAGGGTAGGTTTGCGGCGAGGGCCGAAATAGGCTTCAAGCGTGCTCCAGATACTGGCATGGGTTTGGGGGAGGTAGTTTTTGAGGACGCCTGCTCATCGTTAGGATCTGTTTGTGAATTTTGTATCAGTTGCCTTACCAGTGCGCTCGTAAACGCTGAGGAACGGGATTCCAGCACTCGCTGTCCAGGCTGCTATCTCGCAAATATCGTTGACAAGACCTTCCAGACCAGCATTTCCTTGGCTTCCATCATCTTCCTGGTATTCCAATATTACGCTCAAGTGCTTAGGGAGTTTTTCTAGGTCCTTCACATCGTGTGCTATGAACTCGGGTGTGCGGTGATGATACTTGAGCAACGAGACAACTTTTCCCCGTACAAGCCGGTAAGCGCGTCGGAAGCGGAAAAAGATGCTGAATAGTAACGCGACAACGTGGTAGATGGCGAGGTGGAGCAGCGCTTTTACGGGGCCGACGATGGGTTTACGATGTTGCTGGGATGCGCGTTGACGACGCTCTCGGAGGGCTTTCTTTTGCGCTTGGGTTTCACTGTCTGACAGGTCGGACGGAAGAAAGGGCTTCAGCAGCTCCTCGCGTTGTTGGACAGAGAGCTGCTTGCTACGCCGGAAAGCTGATTCCTGTTTGGATGATAGGCCCGTGGCAGCCATTGCGGGCGATGTGGTCAGTACGAGGAGACAAAACGAGCCGGCTTGTCGATGTCTATACACGTGGAATCAAGACTGAAGCCAATTCTCGTAGGAAACAAGGGTCAATGCTCGAGTTCGCTGACCATGGTTGGGGGGGGGGGGGTGGCAGATATATGTAGGATACGTGAAATATCCCTGTGAGTGAGGCTGGTGCATGCGAAGACGTGTGGCGCCGTCTCTTCCGAGCGTAAGCCAAGGCATGTGTACGCGCATCCTGCCCTGCTCCGCCCTGCGCCGTCGCGCTATTACGCGGAACCCTTTGCAACTGAGGTGAGACTGTCCAGCAAATCGGCGTCCTAATTTAGACTCTGGTGTACAACAGGAGACAGGATGTAATGGCATCATAGTGCATGCGGCTGCCCGTCGATACATAGTTGGATTCGGCCGGCGCTGCTGCGGTATGGACCAGGGACCGAGGCGTGGGGGTGCGACAAGCCACAGTCCCAACTTCACTCGAGTCTAACATGTGCACCAACCCTCATGCTTGGGAGTGCTTTGTCACTATCCCATGCACCATCCTATAGTATCGTCTGCTGGCAGTCCTGTGCAGCTGCATACCTTGCGACAGTACCAGAGAATTCGTCAGCGACCTACAGGCCGTTTCTAGGTGGCATTGCTTACATACCACTTGAATGATACCCAGTCTTGAAGTCCGACCTGTGCCTCTCTTACAGCCATGCAACGCGTCAGCTCCGATGGCGCCTCTGTACTCACGCACCAGACCTCGAGGAACTCTATACGCGTGCCACAGTTTACTCTAGAGAAGTTCGCTGTAAGCTGCGCACAGCCCCCTGTCCCCTCTCTCTCTCTGTGTGTGTGTACTAACTCACGCAGAGCAAAGACTTCCTGGTCAAGGACTTTATCGAAGACCTCTCGCAAGCCGCCGTACCTGCAACACGACGATCTGGAGGCGCTGGTGGGCAACAGACGTTCGACCCAAAGCCGCTAATTCGAACCTTTGAACATGCGCTGAGAAGCCTCAACAGTCTCTCCGAGGATCTCGAGGAGAAAGAGACGGACCTTTCTGGAGCTGTGCGTCGCGCAGAACTGCAACACAACCAGAATGTCGAGTCCTTGGGAAGGAGACTGGAACAGGCCATGGATAGATTCCAGAGGTTGGATAACTCGTTGAACGGAAGCGACGATGGGGGTTCTGACACGGGTGGTAACGTTGCTATGCGCATAGGAGAGCGACTGGAAGAGCTGGATCGCCAACGGAAAAGAGCGCTAGACGCAAAATTCCTAATTGAGTGCTGGCAAGAGGTCAGCGAGCGGGGTGAGCTCATGATCCTCGAAGACCAACGGAAGAACGGAGATATTGTACGGTGCGCCGAAATCGCGCGCCAGCTTCTGCGCATCAGTACACGCCTTGATCCAGAGGGTGGTCAGCGGGTCAACGGTGACGTACCCAACGGGATGAAGCGCAGGACGACACATCTGCCGAGACACAACACCAAGGAAGTGATTGAAAAGTTTCTCGAGAACTTGGAGCAGGATCTTCTCAGCAAATTTCAGGAATGCTATGCGCGTCCCAACTACCCTGGGATGCGTGATTGCGCCATTGCTCTCAAAGGTTTCAATGACGGAGCGAGTGTCATTGGAACGTATGTAAACCAGCATTCATTCTTCATCGATCGCATGCAGTTGAGCGGCGAGGACCTTGGCACAGATTTGGAAACCTGGGATCGCCTCCAAGATCCTGATGCAGAACCGCCTGGTGTGGAACCTACTCTTCAGTCTCTGATTGACGAAGTCAAGATTGTCGTTCAGGAAGAGTCGGCCATTATCAAGCGAGCATTTCCTTACTATGAGGAGGTTCTCATCAAGTTCTTGGAACGTATCTTCCAGCAGTCAATCCAATCGAGACTAGAAATGGTGCTCGACAAAGCCGGGGACCTCTCATCCCTTGCTTTCCTGCGTTCGCTGCAGACCTCGAGGAGTTACATTACTCAGCTCGTAGAAGATCTCAAGACACACGGGCTAACGGAGCATCCCGAGCCTGCTACTTCAGCCGTTGCGGCTACACTTGACCAGCAGCTAGAGGAACTGTTCTCATCATATTTTATTGGTGAGAAGTACATTGAACGAGAGAAGAAGAACCTAGAGGAGTTGTACTCTTCGTTGCTTCTCAAATTCACCATCTACCACTCGCGGCGAAGCAAGATGCCCACTTCATACTTTGGGTCGCTCGCGCAACGAGGCAAGGAACTGGCTGCGTCAGCTCGCGATAAGTACATGGAACGTCTAGAAAGTACCGATCTACCTGCTAGTCAGAAAGCAACTCTCCTTCGCATTGCTGGATTGAAGGAAGATCAACAGGAGAAGAAGGACATTGATGTCACAGACGAGGATGGACGGCTATCACTACCTGTGGCCAAGCGAATGCTCAAGTGGCTGGCTGAAGGTGTCGGGCGTGGGCTGGAGTTGTCACCTGGCAACGAGACACCCAAGGACGTGCAAATATTGCTTAATCTCCTCCTACGGCAAATGGGAGAAATGTACCTGGAGACAGCTCTGGATGCGTGAGTATTCGACCCTGTCTGAGATGGACATGTAAACTAACGTCAATGCAGTGCCCAAGATCACGCCGCATCCCAGGAAAATTCCAAGACACCACCAGATCTCACTCATCTTCCCGCTCTACACACCATTACCACAATGCTGCACCTCCTACAGCAAACTACAACAACAATTCTCCTGCCTTTGTGCACACCCAATCTCACCATCCGCCGCGAGATTGAGAAGTCGATCAACTCAACCATGACAACGCTCGAAGCGAAGCTCTCCAACATTCTTAACCTCACAATCACCGCATCACTGAACTGGGTCAGCAAATGCCTTGCCCAACAAAAGAAGACGGATTTCCGACCTAAAGAGGAGGATCTGATGGTCACGAGCGAAACCCAAGCGTGTCGCGAGGTCTCTGCATTTCTTACCCGCGTTGCTTCACAGGCTACCTCCGCCCTCTCCGGCCGCAATCTCTCGCTTTTCCTTGCCGAACTCGCGCGTGGTCTTCGCTCGCTTGTCCTAGCACACCTGCTCAAATTCTCCATCTCCCAAGTTGGTGGTCTCAGCGTGTCGAAAGACATGAACCAATACGTTGAGCTTGTACGGGCATGGCCGACAGGCAATGAGCTGGAGCCTGGAGCCATGGATGTCTTGACCGATGTCAGCACATTGTTTATTATTGGACCAGAGGCGCTCAGAGATCGTCTGAGGGCTGCAGGTGGGCAGGATGTGCAGGAGTTGAAGGGATTCATTGCCAGGCGAGATGACGTGGGGACTGTGGGCGTGCAGAGTGTGCTCAATGGGGTGTAAGATAGTTGATATTCTACTTTATGACTGTGCAACCGCAATAACAGGCCAGGCTTGCACTGTAACTTGACTTTTCCTCAACTGCGTAGGTGTGAATAGTAAGACGTCGCTACGAGGCTTCTAAGACTATATATACGATTCGTCTGCTAGAGTTGCCTGCGCTCTCTTTACTACAGCTCTGGCCTGAAAGCCCCTGAAACAAGAACAGGACACTGTCTAGCAATATTTCAAGAGCGGCTGTTGACACCAGATGGAATATCCAACACAGAGATGCCAACGGAGCGCAATGTCGAGATTTCAGCCCTACGCAACTGTATCCCTGGATGCGCCACGGCCTCCTTTGTAACGTTAGTCTGTAACTAGTCTTACACACAGAGCCTGATCCAGTTCACAAAGTCAAGTACTTGTAGCAACTAATTCTCGCATCACCATACTGCCCAACACATACAAACACATATACAAAAACACAATGCAGTCCTTTTGTCGCAGTATCACAGTACACCCGCTTTGTATACCTCTAATACTACAAGAGCCGCGTAACCTAAAGAAAGAAAGGTAGAGACATTCCACACACACACACACATGTAAGCTTCACACGTGAGAACTTAAAAACCGCCCTCCCCCTCGCCCCGCAACCTTGTTCTTTCGGTTCTGACAAAAAGTAATTAGACGGACTGTCTGATTGACTGAAGTAACGGCCCGTTGTCTGTTATTTGGCCAAGCCACGGGTTCGGGAGAAAAATGTATATGACATCAGGCTTGTCAGTTGGCTACTCAAATTTTGTAGATACGGTTTGAAGACTGTGTGTGTGTGTGTGTGTGTGTGTGTGTGTGTGTAGGTGTTGATTTGGATGGATGGATGGA